>JANHFX010014572.1:121805-142003 GCA_027560015.1 Chloroceryle amazona
TGCATGGGGTGGAGTGGGGGGGGGGGGGGGGGGAGGGGAGGGGGGGGGGGGGGGCGGGGGGGGGGGGGGGGGGGGGGGGGCGACGACACACTGGAAGAAGGCAGAAGGCACCTCTCCCACAGCAGCTGCAAGCTGGCACCTGCCACCTGATGCTGCAAAGTGCAACTCAGAAGAAGCCCCCAAAAACAATGCTGCCTCCTTTATCCCAGTTTCCCCTTCTGGTTTAGGGGCCGCTAGCAGCTCGTGCAGACCCTCAACATCCCTCCTGCGTGGCGTGGCTGAAGGCATACAGCAACTCGACCCAGCGACTTTCTGCAACTGCTGTCGCTGTCAGAGCATGGAGGCCAGGGCCTGCCCGACACACGCAGTCCAGACCAGGGAGGCAGCCAAGGGCCCCAGCTGCTGCTTGCTTCCCACACACACCACCGCTATCAGAATGGGGTGCTGGGACGCGCTGCAGGGGGGGCTCTGCAAGGAGACGTCAGTGTGCTGCACGCAGTCCCACAGCGGCCTCACAGCAGGGCACAGCCATGCTCAGCACCATGGTGGCTCTGTGCTAACAAGTTTAATAAGAAGCAAAACACCTCATGGTGGTGAGGAGCGAGGTAAAAAGTGTGAGAAACAGCCCTGTGAGCACCCAGGTCAGAAGGGGCAGAGGAGCTCCAGGTGCCCAAGCAGAGACTCTCCTGCAGCCCATGAAGACACCACAGTGGTCCTGCAGCCCACGGCTAGTCGGGCATCTGGCAGCCACCACAGCTTCAGAGGGAAGGACAAGGTCACACCAGCTGGCACCACATTGAGAAACAAACACCCTCTGAGGGCATGCTTAGCAGAGAGCGTCTGTTAGCATGCCCCTCCCAGACTGCAGGACAGCAGACCCCCTCAAAACTTGCACCATCAGATGCTTAGGGCGGGCTGTGGTTGTGTGCTAAGGAGCTCACCAGTGTCCCACACAGACTATGGGCACCATGGGACATGCCCATCCTGAACTCAGCTGCTCTGGAGGGCATAGCTGAGATACGAAGCTGCAGACCTAGACCTCTAATACTGTTGCTTGCTCAGCTTTATTTCCAAAAGGCTTCTGTGAGTGGTGGATCCACCAAGGTCAGCCCTGTTCACACAGAAGTAGATACTCATGTTCTGTCCTCAGCAAGCTTCCATGGAGCATTATCACAGACCTGACCACAGAAAATCATCACACAGGTGTACTGAGTTTTGCCATCCTTGGTGAAGAAAGTCCCAGGACCTTGCAAAGAAAATAGCTCAAAACCCAGAAAATACCTTTTAAGACACGCTGGCTGCTGGCTGTGGTCTTTGGCACACTGTCTTGACATGAACAGCAATCAATTACTAAGTGTACTTGCTTAAGTGATTTCATGTATTTACTCCTCTATAATCACGTCTATTTCTACTTAGTTTATATTTACATATATCTGTGTTTATTCACCTCCCATCTACCCCAGTGAAATGTTAATTTACTGTTCAGGCTGCTAGTGATTGCAGTGTGATTGACTGCTTTGCTATGCAGTGTGCTGAGCTATGTCTGGTATTGCATTTCAGCAGATGACCTGGATTTTTGATTTTCTGTTATTTACTCTGTTATCTTAGTAAATTTTTCAAATTACCAATACAGCAGAATCAAAAAAATTTTGTCCTTGAAGAATACAACACAATTATATCTCTCACTGTACACCTACTCCCCAGCTCATACACTGAGGACTAACTTTACTTTTTTACATTAAAAAGAAAAAAAATCAATAATATTAAAAAGCAGAACAAAAGCAAATTCAGAGTTCACCTGCAGTAAAACCTAAAAAACCTGCTGCCTTGTTCAGCTTAAAATTTACATTGTTCTAATGAATCTTTTTCCCCTGCACATTTAATTGAGCAACACAGATTTCTGGAACCCATCTAAATCCACTGAGACTGGTCGCAAAAGTATACACGTATATAAAACAAATTCTCACAGTCTGGGAAAGAGTATTTCTACAAAGCCATTTTTAACATTTATGCCCTAAAGTTTTGAAATAGAAGGAAAGTACCAATTAAGCAAACCTAAAATCCAGAGTCCTGTCCCCAGGACAATAGAGTCGGGCATGGACATACATATTTTTATACTGATTGCTAACTGTTACAGCAAATCCCAAAGTTATCTCAGTGAGAGCTAACAGAAGTGCAACAGATCATCCATGAAAACCTTGGTGCCTGTAGAAAATTTGTTTTTAGTGGACTTGACTACCCCCACAACCCCCCTCCAACCAACATCTCTGTAACTCTACTGACTGGAGGAAGCTGCTGTAGGACACATCACTAGTTAACTCCAAAGGGCAGTAGTAACCACCAGGGATAGAGACGGGTGATGGCACAGTCTTTTTTAGCCTGTTTTGAGCATTTGTGCTCCTAGGGTAAGCCCAGAAACACAATCAGAAAAAAATAAGGATGTACCAAAACCACAGCAGTTAATCAGTAACCTAGTTGCCGTTTTTCCCCTTTTCTTAAATTCAAAATGACCAGAGTCTCCACTGAAGATTCCAGACTTGCCAAGTTTTAAGTTAACTGTTTGTTGTTTAAACAAGCTACAAATAAATACAAGGAACTTAAATGTCTTTCACAATGAAATCCTGTCTTTTTCCTGATGATCTAAGAACCAGGTAAAGCTTCAGATTTATTTATTGAAAGTTAAAGGGGAGAAAACGAAGAAGAAGAAGAAGAAGAAGAAGAACAAAAAAAGTGAAAACCCAAAGCAAACAAAAACAAAAGGGAGGGGAGAGGAGAGAAAGATCATATTCCAAAGACAAATGTGTGAAGTATCATCTTGAGAGAAAACCTCCTGAGAAGATCTTGGGTGACAGCATGGAGAGGTGCTGGATGGCTGGCTGCCCATCACACCCACTTTTGCTTACTCCATCGCGTAGAATAACACCACCAGACTGGCCTATTACTTGTCATTTGATAACTCCCAAGTTCAAACAACTCCAGCCTCTCTCTCTCTAGCCTCTTTGCTCTGTATCAGATCCCTGGAGCACGTTTAGTCCTCACCCTCTAAACTGATCCTTGCTCCTCACTTTATAACCCAGTTCCCACTACACCAGGAGCACAAATTACTGCTATCACCATTTCGACTCACTCATAAGCTTCAGGCAGGGGAATGGGAAAACTTTCACCTTCTCGGCTGCAGTTTTCCCTGTTTGGTCTTTACTCAAAACTAAATTATTCTAGAGAGCTTAGGGGAGCAACACAGTTCTGGGGAGGAATCTGTGAAAAATAGAGTATTTTCTTACAAGAGAAAGAAACAGGTTTCATCTTATTTGGCTGGCGGCTAAAAAAATAACAACTTGCTCAGACATGCTCTCCATTGAGAAACTTTTTTTAAAAAGACCAAACAAACAACAACTCAACACAAAGTAAAAAACCCACACTTGAAAAGAACAGGACTTTCCTTTCAGAGTTGATAGTGTTGAAAAAGCCACTCGCCGAACAAGCACAGATTCCTGGATAATCCTATAAAGTGAATCACGAGGAGGGTCTCATGGTGTGGGAGAGATGCTAGAAACAATTTCGGCAAACGCAAGACTACCTCACTATGCTGGAAAAGAGCAGCAAACTCATGCAGAGTCCTGGGCTGAGCTAGGGCATGTGATGCTTTCAAAAGAAATGCTCCCCCAAAATTACATTTTAAGAGGTCAACAAGAACATGGGTCCAGAGAGCCAGAGAGAGATGTACAGACAAGTTAGCTATGAGCTAATCAGAAGGCGGTCGTCTGACCTCCCCAGCAAAGCAAATGGGATCTGTCTAGAAGGGGAACCTGAAGTCCTCAAACACAGAACCTCTGGTCTACTGAAGAGCCACTGACACAGCCTTCCTGAAGGGCAACAGAGAGACAACCAGCCATGAGGATGCCTCTCTCCTGCCTGTATTTTATATGTAAGATCACTGTTGTTCTCTGCTACTCTAGACAACTTGCTTGTTGTGAAACAACTGTTATAAATCAGAAAACCATGTAAGCAGCTATTTTAAAATTTGCCCTACCTCACATTTGTAGCAGGGTAGTAACATTTCAGTTCTCTTTTTCAGGTTTTATTTTCTTTACCAGAGCAGCTCAGAGTCACTGCATCACATGCTGTTTTTAGGCTGTACAGCTTCTCAGTGAACCCTAAGGACCTTCCCGGGAAGAAAAGTCCCTTTTGCCAGGTTTCCTTCAAGGCCAAGGAACAGAGGTGTAGCCTCCCTCTAAGTCAGCACGGTGTCTTTTATGCAAAACATAGCCTCTGTAACATATGATCTGCATTACCTGACTTGAATACCGCCCAGAGCCTTGAAAAATGATGCTAGGTTATGTATATTAATCACAGATCCTTGTATTTTGCTACACATTAAGCATACACTGGTCACATAAAAGATGCTTCCTTGTAATTTTGTAAGAGCCAAAAATTTCAAGTGGCTGAAACATAATATATGCCAAAATAAATATGCTTCATATACCCAAATATTAGCTTGTTTTATTTCAAAGACCCATCATTAGATGGTTTCTTAAAATAAATGGGATAAATTAAATTGAATCCTGATGCTTTTTTCAGTATTTAGCACCCACATCAAATACACCTCATCCAAAAATTTTAATTCAGAAACTGGCAATCATACTGCTCCTCCTGTTCTCGGGGATGCTGTTTTTCCAAAGGGTTGCACACAGGTCTGAGAAAAATGAATTATTAAACACAAGTCTGCAATTAAGTGTTCTATGAACACTCACCTGCTGTTAGCAATTTTAAAGAAAAATATCTCTGTCCTTATGCTACAAGTGCCCACTGTTTTAAATAGGAGGGTAGCCAAAAATAAGACTGGTGTTGTAAGAGAGGCGAGCTTATATTTTTATCTGAAAGCTTTTATGACTTGGACTAAATTCAGATTGAAAGTAGTCTCCTTTGTGAAGGAAAAAATTACAGTTGTGGTATGAGATGAACTAGATAAGCACATACAATAGGCGTACATGGTAACCTTTTTTAATTGCCTAGACTAAACGAATTAAAAGAAGTTACTGACACAGGCACAAAAAGGTCACAATAGGAATATTCTTGAGCCTGGAAATAGTGACTTTCAGGTTAAAATCCCTGCCTTTAACCTTCCATGTCACATATGCCAAGGCACAACTGTGTCTCGGCTTCCACTGTAAAACTTGCCTGCTGTCAGGACAAATACGTGAAAAATGATGATGTGGCTCAGCTGTTATCACATTGGGAAGAAACCAAGAATGACACAGACTTTCTCATGTTCACAACTGACTTTGAAGTGGAAATAAAGTGGTCTAGAAGACAGAGGTGTCTCACTCATACACACAGCAAGAGTATTTCCTCTTTCTCTGCTCATGATCCTGGACGATTGATAGCTGTGTATGGACGGATGCTTGCTGGCAAGATACTCTGGTGAATCCTACTCTATGATCTTCCTCCTGAGCATCTGCTGCAGGGCAGGAGGCAATCCACTGGGCTCTCCAGCTATTTTTATGTTTAATATCCTTATGTTTTGCTTTAAATATATCCACCATCCCTTAAACATGCTTCCCACCCCTTTGTGATCATTAGGAATATTGTTTGGCAAAATACAATTTCTCAAACTTGCACTTGAATTCTTGTATCATTTACAAGTAGAAAGAGCCCATTTGAGCCTGTAATAACATTTCTTTAACAACAGCTTACTAAAGCATCCATAGGTCTCAGTGATCACAATGATCAGTCATTCTTTGTTTCTCCCATTTCGGTTTTATTTCACTAAGATGACAGCACTTTATAAATGAAAGTTTTGTCCTTTACTGCTTGGTGTCATTAAATAGAGGCAAATATATATAGTGGGGTGTTGCGTGCTCAGATATATATACCATTTTCTTTTTATCCAGTGAATGGATTGTAACCCTTTCTCTCATCCACTTTAAAAAACACTTAGCTGCATCCCAATCACAAGAAATGGCATTCCGAATTCAATGCATTTGTCAGAATTAAGGTTACCTAATGCTATCTGCACATTCTCATCTCTTGTTTTATCTTATCATTAGGTTTTCAGCTTTTAATGCTTAAGAGATTCCCAACAGCTAGGACAAATTATTTCAATCCAATTCTAGTGCTTGAGTTTTCCAGTTTCGAGTGCAGTTGTCTGTGACAATCAAGTCTACAAACATTACCTCAAAGCAAGTTGCATTTCTCCTTACCTTCATCTCCTGACCACTATAAAGTTACTCGTAGATACCTTTTGAGTTTGTACAAAATGAAATCAAGTGCATGATTACCATACAAAACCCTAAGAAGTAGATCCTTTAACATGTTCAATGACCTCTGTAACTTTCAGCAGAACTACTACATTACAAGAAAAATAAAAGCAGTGGTCCAGCAGAGACTGTGCTTCTCCCTCAACACCAGTGGGAAACGTGGTAAACTAAGACACAAGGTATTCACTTCAGCAGGCAAGACCCGCTGTGCTTTGTTTATCCGCAGTAAGTTTAACTGAGGAGAATGCAAGCATACATGTTAGGTCAACTGTATAATTTTATCTGTATTTGTAATGACTTTGAGCTCAGAAACTGTTATCATCTTTGATTCTTGCTCATTCACTGTCTCAGCAAATAGGTCCTGCTTACAGTTTCTAATGGCTCTTTCTTTACCATAAGCCCAGTCTAAAGGTAAAGATTTGGATGGGGCTAAGGTGACTCTGCAGACACACAGGTGGGAATCCTCACACTCGGACTGGCATTTTCAAACCTTCTTTCCCTTTTGCTAATACAGTATTTATACTTATTAAATGCTATATAAAACATTAAATATTTATTAAAGTCTAAACTGAATAGTTTAAAATTTCTTCTTAAAGAAATATCTTAAAACTTCATGTGTCCTGTGGACTTTGGTCAGTGTCTGGATGGTTTTACATAAACCAACCCTGAACCAGTAGAACCTGGGTGTCCACTGGCAGATGCTGATGTTTGGAGAAACCTGTTTATTCCACTTAAATGTGTGTTAAAAGCCGTTAGTTCACTCAAGTGTTAAAGCCACTGAATATTAATAAATTACAGCAACAGCCTGTCATCATAGTATTGTACTTCCGTACATTTTGAATTTTATCTCTCTATGAATCACGGAAGTTGCTGAAAGAGTTTAACTAGCTAAAATTAACTGACATGGTATTGAAACAGAATTGTCTCAGGCAACCATAACAGAAATATGCTGTGCAAGTCACTCAGTGGCACCGAACATTCTGGGTGCCAGTTTATTTCTGGAGAGACTTCTAGGCAGGCAACATGGACCCTAACACAACAGAGAGGTAGGTTCTGTATCGCATCCGCAGGGTGCCTACAGATTTTGCACACAGGGTAGCAAAACTTCTCTGTCATTTTTCGAGGCTGTTGTAATTGCAATGTCTTTCTCAAAGTGCCTGGCTGGCTATCAGTGTGAGCTGCTTTACATCTTAGTAAGAAAATCCCTAACTCTGGGCTAATCCCTGTGCTGTGACTGACTCTTATCCATGAGTTTTTCAAAAGTTTTTTGTGTGCCAGGAAAGGGGGGGGGGGGAATAAATCACCCTCTCTACTATGACACCATTCTTACAAATGCTTCCAATAACTGAAATAACACGCAACTAGAAAAAGAAAAATATGCCAAGAAGCACAAAGTTGTCCTGAATATGATGGAAGAATACTGATTAAAAACACAGGAGAAAAACTACAAAGAAAGACATCCTTTTACAACCTGACATCATCTTAATTTCCCCTCCTCTGCTTTTAGAGCACCTGCAGCCTGTGTGTGCTTGTCTTGGGGAAAAGCCAGACCCCTGTATATGGGTTTAGCTTTCGATTCTAACTCCTCAGCACTTACACAGTGTAAAAACAAAGCAGAGCAGACAAATGCTGCTGTAACTGCAGACCTTCCAGCAGCCTCACAGAATGGTTTTCTGCTTTGATTTAATTTAAAATTGAAACCTGAAGTAAAATTTCCACCTGGTAATAGCTTAAAGGCACTTGCAATTAACTGGGTAATACACACTTTCTGAGTTAATAAATTTTTCAGCCTCTGTGTTTAATACAATTAAATGTTTGGGTCTTTGGCCTTAGACCTTATTTAGCTTGAGAAAGGATTGCAGGGAGACTGCCTCCAATTATCACCATTTACGCAACATTCACTTAAGGGCTTTCAAATGCCTACATATAGAACTTAATCATACACAAAATTCAGTACCTGAATTCAGGCCTCCTCTCTCCTGCACAGAGTACGTGTAACAGACAAGAGAATAATAATGCCAGCTACTGGGCTCTGAAACCCGTCCTCACAACATGCCTGAGGCAGCACCTAACAGCTGTGCCTCCTCCTAGGAACTTACTTTTCCTTCCAAATCTGCATTTCATTATTTGCAAATTCCTTCAAAACTTCAAAGTTAATCAAGTTTATTGCACAGTGTAAAGAACCTGTAAGATATGCAGGAGGACTGGGAAACAAATACAGATCTTAAATCTTGTGCTTGAAAAAACATGAAAATTAATTTTGCCAGCATGCCTACCACATTAAACACCATATTTTTTACACAAATGGATTAAGAGGTTTTAATCCCTCTTTGCAAAGCAGCTAGTTCTTGATTCAGCAGTTCAAAAAGCTTTGCCAAGCTCAGGTTTTCCTCTGCTTTTAAAAATTAAAAGTGAGCATAAACCTTACTGAGAGCACAGCACAACGATTTTAACACAACTGGGAGCCAGTACTTCACAGACTGACCTCTTCACAATATCCATTACCAAAGCAAAGGCATCCCAGGCTCAAAGAAAGGCCTTTGCTCAGGAACCTGCATTTCATTTTAATGCCACTATACGTTGTTCTGTCCTCTTAGTAATGAGCCAAAGTTCTGCCTCATCTACCTGGTGAGGAGGAAAATTTTCTGCTTAAAGGTAACAGGAGCACTCTGGCATTTCTGTTACACCAGTGATTTTCTTTTTCATATTCATATCAACTGTTTTATCATTCAGCATCTGTAGTACAATCTGCAGGAAACCAAGAAATAGAATTTCCACATTTAAATGTTTACCAGAATGTTAAAAAAAAAGTTCATCTATTTTGCTCAATCTTACTTGAAATTCCCCAAGAAACAGGATTACTTCCTCGTTAAGAGGCTTCCCCCAAGTCAGATTCCTTGAGAAGCCTGGATGGAGAGGTTCAATTCTTTTGGGAGATGACAGGCAGTATTTTTTGCCTTAGCGATGTAGTTTAGCAGGGGCTAAATGAAAGCGCAGAGCCACACACAGCAGCACTCCGACACCAGGGCTACCACCTCCACCTGGCAGCAGGACTACACTGGCAGAGGGCTGCTGAGTGAATTCCATCCTGCACAGCAGAAAGACAAGAAACACAAGGGAGTGCTGAGGCTATGCTGTGCAGCACCCAGCTGCATGCTGACCTTGGTGCAATCGGTGCTGGAGTCAGGGAAGCTCAGGGAGCTGCTGTCTCCTGTCCAGCAACTATCCCCAAGTCTTCCTCAAATGGCTCTGTCTGTACGTGGGACATATGTGACTCCATCCAACGTGAAGAATACTGGGTGTCCGAAGCCCGCAGTACAGGGAACAAGTGACACATGCCAGAGGTTTACAGTTTTACAGTCGCTGCACCACAGGCACAAAGCAAGGCAGGTGCTTCAACCCAGGAGGTGCTCAGTCCCATCCTCCACACAGGGCTTTCTGGTTGAGCAAGGGCTGACTTCTAGAAAGGCATCAAAATTAATCACCGTCATGGTTGCTGCATTCTCGATTTAATTTTTCTAGCATCCATTCCGTGCTGTGTTATGAATTTAACAGATAAAATAAAAAGCTCTTTTTCACTTTAGTAACTTTTCTGTGTGTAGATGATCGGTTCAGCCTCTTAACTGTTTCCAAACTGAACTCCTTCAATTTCCATCTCCCAGGCGTGGTTCTAGAGAAAGAGCCAGTAAACAAGTATGCTGCTTACAGAGATTTGCCATACTTGTTATTTGCCTGCATCACTTTCATTCTCACTGCTAGACAATATTATCACATGCTACAAGCTTAGGGGACATGCACACAGATGTCAAACCTGCAAGGTTCAGCTTGCTTTTAAGCTCTTTGTGTAGACTACACTGGATATATATAGAAAACAGATTTGTCTTTCAGAGTGCTGTGTCTACATCTCCCTCACCCATCCTCACTCTGTTGACCGAGTCCCAAGTTTCCTGGCTTTACATTTGATTTGCTGAATTAAAATCTGCACCGGCAAAAAGGATGACAAACTACCTCAGTGTGAGCTAACAGCACTTCTCAGGTTTTATATGTGTGAGAAAGAAGGTACCATTGCCACCTTAGGCTGACATCCCGGTATATTTTGTTAAAGGACGTATGCCAGGCTGAAATAAAAATCTGTATGCGACACTGAAGCTTTAAAGAATGGCAGCCTTCCTTACCTACTGCAAGTCAGTGCACTGCTAGACCATAACACACCCTAGAAAGAACAGGATGAGGCAAAAGAGCCTGTCCAGTTATGCCTGCCTCAAGTTAACTTTCTTAGTTAATCAGCTCTACTAACAGTGAGGATAGCATACCTGCACACGGGCAAACAGATCATGCTTAAGAATTACCCATGCAGGAATAATCTTCTGCCTATCACTGATCTTTGATTTTCATGTTTTAACAACTAACTTGCAGGTAGGTGGCTGTGAACTCTGCTTGTGTTCTCTAAGAAAAAGTGCCTATCAAAGGGAGGCTCCCCATTCGCTGATTTGGAATTACACTAACAGGGTATCAAATAGGTTGCTGCCTGTCACCGTTATCAAAGACAAAGTTGAAATGGAAACACTAAGCAGCAGCAACCAAACACTGGAGCCTGTCAGGGCAAGCATGACATGGGACAGCCAAAACATACAGGCACAGAGAGCTGGAAGGGGGTCTCTGAAGTACAGTCCCGTCCCTTGGCCTTGAAGGGTTGCGCTGCACAACCTCCTCTGTAAACAGATCACGTACCATCTTAACAGAGGCTTGAGTTTCAGTCACACTTCTCTTACTGTTCATGAAACTGTTCACTGGAAAACTCTTCATGGTCACGGAAACAGCAGTGGGAAAACAGACTGTGGTTTTTAAAGTTACTTGTCAGTTATACTCACTTGTCTGTATGCTAGCATGATTCTTTAGCTGAAAAGGGTTCCATTCCATCTTTGTCCCTTTTCTCTCCTTCCCTCAGTTTATACCTCAGATCATTTTTACTCCCTTCTTAAGAGAAAAATGTTTTCTGTCTTAGATAACCCCAGTGATATTTCAAAGACTAAAGGAGAGAGAGAAGAAAGACAGAGAGAGAAGAAAGAGAGAGAAAGAGAGAAAGAAAAAGTAGATATCAGAGATTCTTACAAGGTAGAATCCATAACACTTTATCACATTCATCTTATTTAAAACCAGGAAAAAGCATGCATTTGGGTTTGGGCATCTAGAAATTGCCATTCATCATTTTATCACTCCCCTCCCTTTTTTTTTTTAAGTTATGCAGCTGGATATGGCTTTTCTTAATTCTTCTATATAACCTAAACTGAACCAAGAATCTGTCCTTCATTTGATTCATAACATCATATCTACAATGTCCTTATATCATTTCTAGTTTCAAAAAAACTTGTAGTGCTGTTGATCACATGCAGAAAGTGTCTGTTAACCAGGCTGCTTAGAAACCTGCATTTGGATTTTCATACAGAAGTGCATATCCAGACCTCCTCTTTCAACATGATTACGGAATGAACAAAAGTTTATTTGTAACTAGCCAGAAGCCTCAAATACATGTTTATTGTGCAAATTAGGAACTATGCTGTAGAGTCATACAAAACATGCAATTCAGCTGTTGTTATAATATAACCTCAGATAATTAAAAGTGAGAGAAAGATAGAAAAGCAGAAGACGAACGTTAACCTGGGAAAACATTCCCACCAGCACAACGGCAGCTGCTTGCATTCTCAGTGCTTAGATCGTAAAACCAAGGCTAACAACACGATTTGCAAAATGCTGAAATCACCCAACAGCACCAGTCATAATCTGAGAGGCACATTTCCTTCAGCCAAGCATTTTCCCACTACTACTAGTGATAAAGCTGGCATATGAATTAAAGGTTTGAGAAAGGATGATGACAGTATGGAAATTAATCACACATTAATTTAAAACTCCCAACTGTCCTGGCATTGTGAAGCCATCACACCGCCACATCCTGGAGAGCACCACCATAAGGAAATACAGCCTCCTATTCCAGGTGACTGCATCTTAAAACCTATTGTTTCCACTGAGTTGTATCAAATCACATTTCAGAGGCCAGTGTTAAAACTCCAAGTGTTAGAAAGCCCCATTCAAAGTACTATAAATTTAGCAGTGGCACTGCAGCAGACAGGGATCTATCTTTCAGACTGCTGGGACTGTTATTAATAATATTACCAGCCACTTTTGTTGTGCTAATTTGGTGCTTCACCTATGAATAAGTGAACTTCGTGAAATAAATTACATTGAACAATATCAGTGTTGTTCTTACTGTATTAACAGGCATCCATGTATGCAATTCACCCGCAGCAGTTTCTAACTATGTCCACCCCACACACCATGCCATCAGGCACTGATGGGCTGGCTTGCAGCCAAACACACGCTTCATGGACTTCCCTCTGAATGGCAGCGCAGCTGGTTAAAAAAGCCAAGGCAGAAGGACAGCAGGTCTCCAACACAGACTTCGGAACTCCAGAAAAACTTGGGAGATGCCCTTCCTATCTCCATGGACATGGGTATTTGGTTTTTTTTTAACAGATCAGTGAGACCACTGATTACTAAACAGCTTAAACTGAATGCAGGACTGTCACATTGTCAAATGTGTTACAGAGGGAAGTACAGAAACTTCACTGCTGCTTCACTGCTTTTCAAGTGCAAGTTTGCAGTTGCAAGAGAAAATGAAGCCTGAATTTAGGAGCTGATGGGCAGGATTAAGGAGAAATGTATACCCTTTCACACCCCTTCTCTCTTCCAATTCTTTGCTCATCATTTTATTGAGGAAACAGACCTCAGCTGTGTGGGACATCTGCTCTGTAATTCCCTTTTCATCATTCTTAAGTTTCCTTAAAATCCAGGTTTCTTGCCTTTTTGTCATGTTTTAAAGAGTTATGCTGACTGTATCTAAATGACTCAGAAGTACTGCAGTCCTCCCCCCCTTAAGAAAAAGGGATGGCACTGCATTAGGAGTTTCAAAGGGGTCATTATCTGGAAGAAGCTGTAGCAAAGGCATAGTAGCATCATTCACTTCCTAGACCCTGTTTTTTCTATCCTTCTATTAGCATTCAATATAAAATTAGAGAAAATTATATTAACTTCTTAGCCACTCTATAAATACATCAAGTAAATACTTGATGCTTGCAGTTGCATTTTCAAGTCCTTTAGTAATTTAAGAAGAGACAAGTGTTTTTCTTTCTATGGTCTCATTAATTACTGGTGACAAACAGCCAAGACCACGCAGCTGAGAACTGCTCTCTGAAAGGGCAAGATAGCCACTGCTCCAAAGACAGTTCAGCTCTTCTCACCTGCCACCACGTGTCCAGCACCTGCTCTGCTTGCCAAACGTGTAACACTGAACTCTGATTTTGAGCACTACAGGCCAGGCTGAAAGCCAGGCCAAACCCTGGAACAAGCTTGATTGTATCTCCTCCACCTAAACAAGTGACAGCTTGCTAAAATAGCCTTGTCCTAGCTACTTGAGGAAAGCGAGTCTTTTCAGATGTCTTCTGACTAGTACACCTGCAAAGGATGTAAAAATACATGGTACAAATAAAAGCTGGAGTAGACGTAACTCTTCATGAAGACTGGCACTGCTTCTGCAACAATACAGGTAAGGAAGGGAGGAAAAAGGAAACTATTTCCTTCAACTTTTTAAGGAAAAGATTCTATTGAATCATAAAAGCTTAGCCAGAAAGGGACCTCAAGAAGCTTGGGAAGCTCCAAGGATGGAGAACTGACCGGCTTGCTAAACAGCCTGTTCCAGTGCTGTTCTGCCCTGCAATTATTCATAGTGAACTTCAACACAGTTTCCACTATCTCTGCATCTCATCTCTACTAAACTACTTTATCTATGGTGACAGCTATTGTGCAACTGGATGCCTAAAGATGGCAGATACTAGGACTGTGTGCATGCATCGGAGCCTGTGTTTAAATAAACAAAACCAGTATTTTCAAACATAGCTCATCACCACATCAATAGACTTATTAATGGGATTCCAGGACATGGTTGTAAGCATGTTGCAGCAGCAGGGGCTGGCTTCAACAAACACAGAGCTCCATTCCAACCGTATGTCTCAAAGATAAAAGAAAAATTGGAGTGCAATCAAATGCAGCGGATAAAATAACAAAAGAAATTAAACAAATGGACAATTAATTTGTCTCATCGTATACAATCCATGCACGTGAGCTCACACCCTACCACAATTCTGAGCATGTAACATTTATGAATCACAGAATAATTTAGGTTGGAGGGGACTTTTGGAGGTCATCCTTTTCAAACATCCACTTAGAGCAGAGCCAGCTTTGAAGCTGGGTCCAACTCTGAAGCTGGATCAGGTTTCCCAGGGTCCTGTGCAGTCAAGCTTTGAGCATTTTCAAGGATGAAAGTTCCAAAACCTCTCTGGGCCTCTGGTACAATGTTTGACCATGTTCACAGCGGGGAAGTTAAAAAACACATTTATTATATTTTATCACTATTTCCTATGTTGTAGCTTCTGTCTGTTGGTTCTTGTCCCATCACCACAAAGCTGCTAGAAGAGCCTGACCACTTCTGCTCACACCCTCCCATAGGGTAGCTGAAGACAACAGTAAGATTCCTCTTTAAACCATCTAATCCTAAAGCTGAATAAACCCAGCTCTCCCACCCCTTCCTGGCATA
This sequence comes from Chloroceryle amazona, assembly GCA_027560015.1. Lineage (NCBI taxonomy): Eukaryota > Metazoa > Chordata > Aves > Coraciiformes > Cerylidae > Chloroceryle > Chloroceryle amazona. The sequence continues at coordinate 136,710 of JANHFX010014572.1, forward strand.
TCTGGTGCTCCAGAGCTCCCTCACCATCTCAGTACCAGTGTACTGCATTTCCATGCACCAGTCCACGATGCTGCACTCCTTATCAGAACACGGTATTCTTTGCTAACTGCCTTAAACAGGAAGGGCTGCATTTTAGGAGTCAATCTCCTCCTCATCTTTTGGTATCTGGCTCTATGCTCATAAGCATCTACAAGCTACCTGCCATAAGCATAAAGTATGACCATTGTTAATGAAAGATGACTTCTTACAGTACCTGTATGACCGTAAGAACTGTGCAGGATATCAACCCGCAAACTTATCTCCCTTACACAGAAATATTACTTGACTAGGTGCCACAACAGCCCTTCCAAAATAATTTTACTCACAATTATTTCAAATGTTTTCACATCTTGCAAGAAGAGCACCACTAATAGAAAGCCCTGGTGCCCAGTGCTTGTCATTTTCCTCACACCCCTGTCTAGAAAACCCATCTTCAATTATTCTTTTTAATCATATTTCCACTATTTACTTCCCTCCCTCCATTGGTTGCGAGATATACTGGTATTCTGCTGTACTTACTGACTTACAAACAGCACCACAAAATGCAGGGATATTGTTGTAATTTCTGAACCCTCATATGCCAACCCTCTTAGAAGAAAAGCAGTTCAATGGAGCTCCCGCTGCACAGGACTGTTACACACGCTACTAACATTAAAAACACTTCCAAAGACACTTCCCACTTCCATTTCACCATATCACCTCCATTTATATTCAGTAATTACGTTAGTCTATGTAGCGAATGAATCCCAGTTGCAACTTCCACTAAGTAATGAAGTAACCGAGTATTTTAAAGCCACAAACAAAAGATTTTGCCTTTTTCAGATATTCTAAACCAGCCCTTTGTCACTGCAAAAAGAGAACTTGACATCCGAGATATAAAATGCTCAAAAGAAGGCTGTATCAGTTAATCAAAAGAGAGTGATGACTGAAACAAATTTTATCACTTCTGACATGGCAAAATGAGAGCAGGAGACCACTATCCGGATGGGCAATTCCATTAACTCTTTGCATTACTGTATTTCTATTTATTTTTGACTGTTCGCAGACTATCGCTAGCCATGCAGTGAATAACGAGCAGCAGCATGTAGAGCCCACTGCTGTCAAGCATCAGCTTTCAGGAAACCACCTTTAACAACTCCCCAGTCCACCGAATGTGACCGTGGAAGCAGAAAAAGAGCAGGCCCGCTGCCAGCAGAAATCTCCACAGGCAGCCTTTTTCTTTAACCCCAGAATTACTTTAACCTTGTCCATCAGAAACTAAACTATTTAGACTCTAGCACCATCACAACAGCTTATTGCCATGGGAAGTATATATTGTGTATGTGTTTTATATAAACAGATCTTTCTTCTTGATTCCTCAAGTGCTCTTTCACTTTCCATTCTATCAAGCTCTTGTAGACATTCCTAATTCCCACTTACGTGCAGGTTCAAGAGCTAATTCACAGGCACCGAGGAGTAAACCTTCATAACCACATTTGTTACCATGAGATCTCTTGGTATCAGCAAAGCAGGTGAGCAATGGGAAGCAGTTACTGGTTTCTCACCCTGCACACACAAAGCGTTCTTGTTCTTGCCAGTTTGTCAAGCAGCAGTGTTGCTGGCCTGCTAACCTCAGTAGGGGGAAGATTTTAGAGAAGCATCTGGAGGAGGAGGCACTGCCACGGATATTAAAACAGCACTAACAAAACCAAAACATCACTCCATTTTTTCTCCATGCCTTCAGAAAAACTCCATTTAATGATCAGGGCTCTAAACTTCTCCCTGGAGAGGCTGAACTATTACTACTCATAAACCTTGTAAAGCCATTTTGATTATACTTTGCATGGCATAAGGGAAAAGTTTAGCAGTTTGTGTAACATGGGGCACTAGGAACAATGAAACCATTATGGAGGTTTGTGTACAAGTCAGCAGATAACAGACTGACAAGGACTCAAGTCTGAGCACTGACAAGTGAAGCTGTCCATCAACTGTGCTCACAACTCTGATTCTCTCCCAATAGTTCCGAGATCCCCAAAAGGCAACAAGCAGCAGAATTAAAGAAATCTATCATTTGCTGTAAGGGTCCTCTTTGATTAGCCATCCATCAGGATGTACAGACATCAGTATCTGCTGTCCTCTCACAATGGCTAACTACTTGCTCCTTGGAAGATGAAAAGGGCTGTGCAGAGACAGCAGAAGTGCCCATCTGCAATCTCTAGGTAATAACCTACACGCTGCAGAAGGACGTATATACCTTGCTTGCCTGGATATCTAAGACAATCTGCTTTTTGTGGTGCAAGTGAAGGGGTTATTAAATCTTTCTGGTGGAGAGAAATGTTACTGAGAGTAGCAGAGCAGCTAAGGTTTAACGTCTTTGAAAGCTGAGGCTGGGAGCTCAGACTGAGAACCAGCTGGATAGAGAGGGAGCTGACAAATGTGTTCAGGCTGGGCAAATCCTGGTGCTTAAACACCTAGGACATGGCACAAAAAGGGCCTTTCTCACCTGCTGCTTCCTCCTGGAGGAGGAATGAGCAACTGTCACAAAATATGCCCTCTCAAAGGCATAATATTAACCATAGAAGCAGCATAATAGCTTCACTGGGAGGCAGGGAAATGAGGGAGCCCATTCCTAGCAATACTCCCTCAGCCACAGCAATTCAACCCCTGCACTGAGAAAAATTCTCCCCTGACAAGTCATTCCATCTAGTTAGAAGGTCAGTCACTAGAGACAGAAAGCCTCCCCACAGCACGCGGCTAAATACAGTAACAGACATTAGCTGAAGAACGTGGAGCAGCAAGGCAGCAGGCTCTGCAGGTGGGAGGGATGAGGAGAAGACAGGCTGGGCCCACTGCTCGTCCTGCATCTCCTGGGAGGAGAGCAGGTGATATACTGGGTACTGTAGCAACCCCAGACAGATAACACAGTCGTAGTCTATTACCTGTATGAGCATCAAAGTGAAAAACAGCTCGAGGTGCAACAACCAAGGTGCATTAGTTGTATCAACCTCTGAATTATTTCCTACCAAGTCTGTGGTTATCTTTTTGTATTTTCACTGTGCTGCTAAAGGAATTCAGTGTCCCCGACAGCAAACTGCATCATGTTGGACTGCAAGTGTAGGCACTGTTTTCAAGAATATCGCTGGGAACTCGTCACAAACACTGCTTGGTGTTGGAAACTTTGGCTACTCTGAGAAAGAAAATGAGCAGAACAGAAAACACCCAACAACTCCAGCTATGTGGGAGACCACTAGTGAACAGTGGGCAGGCTTTCCAAGAGAGGCTAAGCAGTCAGGAAAACAAGGTGACAATGATGAAACGAAGCTTATCTTGCTTAAGAAGGAAAGCAGCAGCAGTGGCAGGAGGGAGGGGGAGAATATGAGAACAGTCTTCAAGGATCTGGAAGGAAACTGCAAGATGAAAAGGAATATATTTGTGTCACGCGAATGGACAAGAATTTGTAATCACAGAACTTCTGAAAGCGAGTTTAACGTTAGGATGTTTGGGCTAAATTCCTGTACCATACTCCCATGGTAAAAATGTACTGACAGTTAAACACTGGAGCAGCTTGCAGTAAAAAATAGTGGGCTCTTCCCTCGCTAGAAGTTTTTAAGAACATGCTAGACAAACATCTGTTCTGAACAGCTTAAAGCAATCCCGTCTGAGTAGAGAAAAAGCGACAAAATGCCTGTATGCCACTATTTGCTACAAATAGAAGTCTTCTATGCCTTTTTAAAGTTCAAAAAACCCTGTTCTGTTTCGAATTTTGCAGAAAAGATTAATCATGACCACAGCTGTAGCCTGTGGGCTGCAGTATACCTGTAGAAGGACAGCTAAAGAGGAACAGACTAAGGCTCCCACAGCTACAACACTGCCAGGTACTCCTGCATCCCTTTGCTCCACAGGGATGAAAACACTTGGCACTGATGGATGATGCCCTCGTATTGTCAAGTCTTCTTTTAAGACAGACACACTTTACCTGCTCCAGCAGAAGACGGGCCCCCAGCCCAGAGCCAGGTGAGCCTGCAGAGGCCTCTGAGCTGCCCTGTCCGCCCCTTGCCAGGGCAGTCCCACAGCAAGCACATGGGTGCATCTCCTGCAGCCTGCCTCCCGCTGCATACTTAACCAGACCACAGCCAGAACAACCTCAGATTTATACGAGATCATAGGGGTGGTTTATGAATTCATAGCACTGTAGCAGACTACTAAATCTATAAACTATGCAGGTAAAACTCCTGAGTAGCATAAGAGATTATTGGGCTGGAGGGAAAAAAATTCTAATGCAAGGAATCACATTCAGTCTTCCACGTATTTTAAAAATAAGTATTTTTAAGGGTAATACTTTGGACCGCTCATTTACTGATTATCTTAATTCTAATGTATTTATCATTTTAACTTAAAACCTGCAATAGCTTAACCCTTTCAGGTCTAGTAGCTGGATTTTCCACAGGCTCACCACCACTGTTGTTTTTTAATAGTCTTACGTTCAACAGAGGAGCTACTGAAAAGGAAAAAGCTCTTACTTTTGAGACATTTAGAATAAAATTTTGGCACAGACAAACTTTGTTCAGGTGTATGGTACATGTCAAAAACATTTATAGCACTGCAGGTCTCTGAAAGTTTTGGGTTTTTTTTTTGTTAGGTTGATTTGTTGGTTAAGTTGTACCTAGGCCATTCTTCAAAACAATCATGGAAAACTTTGTGAAATAAATTTCTGAACAGCAGCTTTAACTCACCTGTTTTATACCAGATGGCAGCAAAAACCCCAAAACACTTGACTCTCCTACAGAATCCTATACTTCCTACCCAGTCACGGTAGTGTGCTACACAAAACAGTGCTGGCCTCCACCACCACTGCTCTGCGTGGCACCAGGGCAGAAGCCCTGGCAGGTTGCTGCAGAGATAAAAAAAGCAGCATTTGAATAAGTCTTCTTCACCATAATGGTTGCCTGAACTCCATCCACGTGACAAACTCCATCCGTAGGAACTCACATTGACCACACTATTGCTTGTGCTTAAGGCTCCTACAGCATAATCTTCAGTCTCTGGATCGATCTGGGTTTGCCTCAAACTCGGGTCCTTTGACCTGGATGAGGGAAGGGCAGCTTCCCATGACAGTGAGCAGCAACGGCTTCTGCAAATGTCATCTGCAGCTGCCAGGACACAGCTTCCTCCCACTCGTGCCTAACAGTTTCACCCCTCGCAATCCTGAAAATCCTCCACAAAAGGCAGCATCTGCTTTCTGTGATTTTATTAGAGTAGCCATTTTCTCCGAGCAG
>JANHFX010014572.1:142103-168279 GCA_027560015.1 Chloroceryle amazona
GCAATCCTGAAAATCCTCCACAAAAGGCAGCATCTGCTTTCTGTGATTTTATTAGAGTAGCCATTTTCTCCGAGCAGTATTTTCAGAAATTCCCAACGTGACCCGGATCTTTAATTTTGAGCACAGCAGAAAGGTCAACACTGTAGTGCCCTGAAGTTCTGACCTGAGACTAAAGCTTATTATTCAATTAGGAAAAGAGGGCAAGCACGAGGATAGCCTGCTCTCCAAGAAAGAACTAAATGAGAGCTGTAACCAAATGTGGTTGCGGGATTTTTTTCCATGTAACAAATCCACATAAATAGTCAGAAAAGGCAGATAAAAATCAGCATTGTCTAATTTAAGGTAATGCATTTTGTAGGGAATAATTTAAACCAATCATACAGTTTTCTGTATTTTAAATTAACTGTAACCACCCAGGAAGGCACTGGACATAACTATCTAAGTAGACCTTTTCAGTGAGCTGATCAGTGCAGGCACAGTCATGAAAGAAAACTAAGCCTTAGGAAGTGCACAGAAATTGATATGGAACAATATAAAAATACACTATAATTAAAATGCAAGAGAATTTCTAAGGCAAAATGATCTAATGCCTGCATCAACCATGACTTTGCCCAACAGGGTTGACAAAACTCTAAAGAACTGCCTCTGAGAAAAGACTGAGCTGGGTGCTGCTATTCCATATTTGCAAGAGAAACAGTAGTCCAACTGAATGAAAAGTGATAAATTCAAACCAGCAAGTCTTTTGTTTTAACAGCTACACAACAGATAATTAACCTCTAGTCAGCAAGGTGCCCCAGAGCAGCAGCAGAAGCAGGAGTCTTGGAGAACCCCCTTACAGGACAACAGCTTAGGGCAGAAATGGCATTTATCAATGACCTCACCATACTCTATACCATAATAGCTGCAAATTAATATTCATAGGTTTTTAGGGCTGAGCAGTCCACTCTATCATCCAGTCTGACCTCCATTCTGACACAGGACATGTTTTAGCCACCTCCTCCAGCTGCTGGTCCTTGTTAGGCTTTTCTCCACTAGGTCAAAAGAAGCTGCCTTCTACCAACTAGCTCCCTGTTGTAAGGAGGGTGTAATGCAAATTTCAACTCAGCAGGATCTGGTGATAAAGACCTCGCAGAGCCGAGATCTGAGTGCCGGAATGAAGTAAACTAATCCAAGAAAACGCTTTCCAAGTGCCCACCACAGGTCAGGAAATCACATCCTCCATCCTTACCCAGACTCCTAGTTTCAGGCTGTCACTTCACTTCATAAAGCTACTCACAAATGCAGTGTGGGGCTTTCCATAACACAAGTCAGCAATATTTTATTGTTACAGATGATGGAATCACACCGCTCCCCATTAGCTAATGCTTTTGGAATGGCAGTATGTTGAAGCCATGATATATTTTTAATCAATTCTGGACCAAAAATACCCAAGACACAAACAAATGCTTGCTTTTTAAAAATAACTCTTTGAGGCTCAAAGAAAAAAAAAGGGAGTATTCTCATGAACTGCATAGCTTACATATGGCTCAAAACAACGTCCACCCAAAAGGGTTCTTTCACAAAATAAGAACCTAAAACTTAATATTTTATTTTTTTTAAGCATCTGCTTTCTAACTGTTTCTATCTCATTACAGGTTTTATGGAAATGAAGAGTGGCAATTCCAACTCTTGAAGCATTTTCCTTCAGACTGATACCTCTGTGGCAGAAACTGTTAAAAAAAACCCCAACACAGTTTAAGAGCTAAGCAGTAACTGAAGACCCTTCACTGAACTCTGGTAAGGGAGGGAGGAGAGAGGGAGACTCAACACCCCAGAGCTGTGGAGGATCTGCACCTGATCCATCACCTGTACCCCTGCACCCAGCAGTGGTGGCAATCACGCCCTGGGACATCCACACCTCTTAGTCAAGAGCAAAAGCAGGCACTTTTTAATTTGTGAAAGAAAATTTCTTGTCAAAGCAGCACAAACTGCATCCTCAGGTATTAATGACAGCTGAGAGATAAACAGAGAAAAATACCAGAGTGCTTTAAAATGCTAGGTCTCCTCTGGTGCCCAATCTATAGGTCTGCCTGTTATTCCCTGAGCCGAGGCAGGGAAGACCCCACTGGACTCGGACAGGACACGTGCCCAGTACAAGCACTTGGTAACTACAGTGTACAGCCAAGCAAGCTGTCGCACCGCTGCGCTTGACTAAACAGGTCTCGTCAGTGAGAAAAGTACGTTTCCATAGGCAAAACTCAGTTCAGAGGAGCCTGGGCAGATCAAGTCTGATCTCTGACGTGGCAGTTTCAGCTGAGTCCAGCTCACCAGGGCCCAATGCACAGGGAAGGCCCCCTCCCCCTCTACACTCTGCTGCCTCAGAAATGCTGAACTTTCTCTCCAGCTCATTAAACAATGCTGTAAGGAAAGGGCCACAGCACACACTGTCAGTTCAGGAATATATTACCAGTACTGGAATATGTTTTAATAAACAACAACCATCTGCCCGCAGAATTATAGATGCTCAGAAATGGAGCTCAAGTTAAAGGGCAACCATTTGGGTTAGAGATCTGCGACAAAGAGATCAGTCTTCGCACTGTGGAGGGATAGGGGAGCAAACACTGGCAACACCAAACAGTGGGGTTCTTCCAGAAGCTGCACGATGGACTAGCTGAAGGATTTAAATAAATACCTGTAGGGTGTGTGCATCATGAAGTGCAGCTTGTACTTTATGCGGAGAGATCACAAGTATGAAACTTGTCCCCTCCTTAAGAAGATCTCACTAGGCCTGCTGATTTTTTTCCTACTGCTGTTGTACAATAAAGTAGTTCATCAATATGGGAAAGAAAAGCTTCAGTCCTGGAGGCAGCGTGAGCAGAAACCCTTGACAGCATTAGGAAGTCTATAAATCCCATACTTTCCTAGCTGGAGTCTTCCATTACTTTTTCCTGTTACATTTGTTATAGTAAAAAATGTTGAGGTTTAATCTCCAAGTGTTCACTTCTCTGTTTAAGAGAACAGACCCTCCTAAGGCTACAAGGGGGGGAAGAAAAAAAAGAAAAAAGAAAAAAACACACAAAAAATGGATCCCTGCATCTGCGGCAGGCCTTGCATGGTTTCTTCAGTGCTGGCAGGAGTCAGCAGAGACAGGCAAGATGCTGCTGCTGCTCCAACACAGCCAGCACAAGTCTGTAACCAGGACCCACAGGACAAGAGCCTGGCACCTGAGCAGGGACCCTCTTTCCTCCTCAGGGGCACCGAGGCTTTGGAAAAGGGCCTTTAGAAAACAGAATATAACTAACAACCCCAAAGATGCCAAGAAAAACTACAAACTATTTAAATTATGTCCACCAGCAAGAAAGCTGGCATCGCCATAAAGAGAAAAGACAGCAGGTAGAGTCTGTTCAGTAGCAACACTCCTACAGTCAGCAATCCACAGTGCATTTTACCTACTCCCTGTGATGGATTATTCACACTCTGTTGAGCTTTCTTCCGCCCTGGACAAGTCCACAGCAAGAGGGGGCTCTGTTAAGAGAGCTCAAGTACACAGAATAGAGACTGTTTCACCTGCTCTTGCCCTTCCAGTGTAGGAGGCAGGCAGCCATGCTCTACCGGAAGATTTGTTTGCCTGTTCCAAGGGGCAACAAATGTGTCCTGGTTTACACAGAGGGCAGAGTAGTTAGCAGAGGACACATTCAGCAAGCCTTTCCAATAAAAAACCCTCTTCCAGTACAAACAGGGCATTTGCAACTTTGGACTCCGGTGGCCAAACCTTTTTTTCAAGAGAAACACAAGAGTTTTTTCAACCTGTGTAGATCTCTAGACAATATTAATAGCATTAAACAGTTCTTCAAAACAGAAGAATTAACAATATTTTTTCACAGAAGAAATAATATTCTATATTAACTCTTTGCATGTGTTCAATGTACTTTAGAAGTATAATTCTCCCATACCAATTATTCTCACAGCCACTAAATAGCTGAGATGTGCTGTGCTCTGTTTCAGCACATGGCACGTTACAGACAGGTCACAAACACGCCAGAAAAAACAGTTTCTGCAATTGTAGAGCAGATTTTGTAGTCCCTTCATTTCCCACCTCCACTGCTTTCCTCCTTCCCATCAAACACAATTTACAGCTGAGCTCCGTCACAATCACCTAGCAGACTCGGCAGGCCCTGCTCACGGCAACACCTTTATGGCCACGGTCAGCCATGTCAGCAGCCCACACCAGGGCTCTCCAGCTTGGAGAAGTCACAGCGATGGATCCAACTGATACTTCCAAACAGCCCAAGACACCAGTGCTATTTCTGGAAACCAAACAGCCTCTGTCTCACAAGTGAGCAACAGTAACTTTGGCTGAAGAAGCCACATTAGAAAACCTAAGAACACGGACCAAGGACAGAAAAGGATGAAATTTAAGACAAAACATTCAAGCTAATTCTTTTTAGCTGACTTTATCCTCACATATGCACTTGTTACACAAAGCTGTAGCAGAAGTTGTCGGAAGAAGCCTATGCTGGACTCCAGTGCAGGACCAAGGAGACACAGCTGCTGCTTCTGAGCGACCTTTGCCACCTCCAAAAGCACAGCCCCCTGCAGAAACCACAGAGACCAGTAAAGCTAACACCCCAGGGTTCAGAAGAGAATCAGATATTTAGCAAGATTATGCTATCTGCTAATCTGATTAGCCCCAGAGACTGCTGATAAACATAACAAAGAACAGCCGGACACCAGCTGTAAAACCCATCCAGTCAAGCAAATAACACAGCTGCCCAGAACAGCTCAGCATCTGGGACCTGTCTCATGCCATGCTTTTAGGGAAATGACAGACTCGCTGCTCTCGCATCAGACGTGGGAAAATGTGTTAATCTGTTTACCTTAAATGTATTTAACCTCAGTCTGAAAAAGAGAGGACTAACACAGATATGTATGGCCAAGACACTCGGGCAGCAAAGCACAGTGAACGGCAGGCAGCAATCCTCAACACCATTTACATGGGCTCCAAGGATCAGCCATGACACAGGCCAAAGGAGAAACATTAAGAGATTAAACAAGCACATTTATAATTAGGTGCAATGTTGCTTGTCTTCTGCCCCCGAAATAATAATCAGCTCCCACATCTAATTGTGGCAGGCACCTGAGCTTTAGATGGATGCTGACAGGTCTTCACAGCCAGCCCCTTTTGGGCACAGGGAATGTGAGCAGGCCTGGGGGTTCAGGACACAGGGTGGATGTAGGGAGGAGAGCTTTAAAAAGGAAAAAAAAAAAAAAAATATCTATAACATTAGCAGAGAAGCTACCAGCCCTCCCCAAGGGGGAATGAGCTGCGGAAAGGAGACAAAAAAACCACCCAACCCACTCCCCATACGCACTGTCTGTTTACTTTTGCAAGAACAGTAGGGAAGTTGGGGCATTATTTAATGTGTCCACTTGATGTTTTTAAACACAGGAAGAACAAGAACAACTTGCTCAAGGACTGCATTCATCACCAGCTGCCGATTACAGAAACAAGACCCATCAGTCAGGAGGACACGAGTGGCACCCCAGCTCGGCCGCTGGCTGCCACAGAAGCTCAAGCACGCGCTCTCTGAAGTGACCCTTCAGATGGACAGGAATGTATGGATAGAAAGAAGCAGGTCTAGAGCTCTCCAGCAACTCTGTGGTAAAGTGCTGCCCTCCCTTCCTAACTTGAAAACACTCTGCAGCAACCTCAACTTTCCCCACAGCTCTCACTTGAACTTTTGACTATCACATCAGATTTTTTTATTTATTATTTTCAAATTTGTTCCAAGATTCTTCAAGATTGAATTCTTTCACACTCATCTATGTTGAGAGAATCAGTTCATCTCCCTCCACTGAACAGGAAAGAGGAAAAACTTTATTTCAGACTGACTCGAATGAGAGCAGAAATAAACTGGGGCCAGGTGACTCCCCCACTGTCAGAAGCAAGGTCAGCCCAATGGTACCACCACAATACCTGGTACCAGCAGCCAGGACAAAGCACAGGATCACAGAAGACGAGGATGCCTGAGAAGGTATCGGGAGCTCAACACCTGGACTGTTATTTCAAAGTGGTTTTGGGATGCAGGACAAAAACCAGCAGTGTTTGAGGGCAGCCCAGGAATGTGGCTATTCCAATAGCACTGGAGGCTAACTATAGGAAGCAGCTATCAGTTGGACGCAGACTGAAGAAGAGCTGGGGTCTAGCAGGGTTCAGAATGACAGGGACACCCAAAGGGAAAAGATAAGAGAGTTCTAAAGAAATTGTCTCAAGTATGCATTTTCTATTTTTATGGCAAACATGACTAGTTACTAGTATTCAAATGCAATTATGCAGAGGCTGATCCATAAATAATGCAAAGCCCAGAAAGGAGAGATCAACACTCACGGCATAGCGCATGCTCTACTGAATAATGTTATGCACCAGCTTTCGGCACCCCCATAAAAAGGAAATACGGTCAAAAAGCCAAGAAGGAAGAGAACAATCTCCTCCGTTCCCTCTCACAAAAAAAAGATGACGACCTCTAAATCATGGTAAAACTTAAGGTTGTTTTATTCTGTCCTACTTTTGTAGATAGGAAGCTTTATTTCTGCATTTCCAGCTCACTCGGTATCTTCACATGTGTTTCCAGAAGCTGCAAACAAGGTCTGGGGGAAATACATCACCTCCAACCTCGCTGCAATGTGCTCTGACTAGATGCCGTACACAAGCTCACAGCATCAACAAAGTTGTTTCTCATATTTCTTGTATGAAGTGTCTTAGTGCAAAAGATTGAATAATTTAAGTTGAAAGGGACATGTGCAGGTCGGCTACTCTAACCTCCTGCTCAGAGAAACAATTTTAAAGTAGATTTTAAAGTTTAAAGCAGGTAGCTCAGGACCATGTCCTGATAAGCTTTGAATATCTCCAGAAGACCTCTAAACCTCTCTTGTCCCCTGTTCCAACTGGGCACCACTCTCACCATCGAGAGGTTTCTCCATGTAACCAACTGTATCCCCCCAGTAGCAACTTATGATTTTTGACTCTTGTTTTTCAGCATGCACCTCAAGGAGGAGAAGCATTTCCATCTTCCCCCGAAAGACATTTACTTCGTGATTGCAACTGCTGAATTCTAAAACAGTTCTTTGATTTAATTTTTTTTAAAATTTATTCATCTAATATCCTTACAGCAACAATACCTTCCCACACATCCTCTCTGCACAATCAGATTTATGCCATTTACATTGAAAACTAAGGTCTTTTTTCTCTACTTATAGCTCAGTTAGCTTTGTTATAATGCAGTTTATAAAATTACATTTAATGGAGAAGGGAGCAGGGAATTTGTTTATTTCTGAACTGTGATGGCTAATGGATAGGGTGGGAATAATGACAGGATATATATTATGTTATGGTTGAACAATACAAGGAGGGAATGCATGACCTGATCATTTTTATCCTTCATTAAATGGTCTATTGAACTGTTTTTTCTCCATATGAGCTTTTAAAACAGAAAAAGCATAGCAAAAAAATAACATATTACTTCATATTGCAAGATTAGTCTTAATTAAAGCAAAAATTACTCATCTGTTTCTTAAATTCATTAGTAATAGCTGAAAACATATCAGAAAAATAAGCAAATCAGCATAAGGAGACTAACTGTAACTAGCTGTAGTAACTCCCTCCATAAATGCTGAGCCATTTCAATTCCCGTGTCAGGAAGGACTAATAAAGTCTGTGCCAGGCTAAGCATCCTTGCCAAGTCCTTCCTCCTCCCAGCAAGCCACGAGCAGAGCAGGAAGCAGAATCCAAACCGCCCTGCATGCCCAGCCACAGTGGTGTCACCAAAACTTTAGAGGCTTTTAGAGGCGGCTCTTGGCTTTTCCAAGAAAATGGATCCATACAAAGCAGGAACACTTGATCTGCCATTCCTGGTTCTGATTTACTTTCCTCACAGATGAAAATCTATGCGCTACCAATGGTTTCATTTACCTTTGACACAAGGCATTGTAATGTGTCATGACCACTGCCTGGGGAAGGGCAGCAAGAGAGGTTCCCAAGGACACACGGAGCAGGAAGCCCTACCACACTGTCCACTGCAACCAAAACGGGACCGCTTCTGACACTGATGGGTTGAACCAACCTCTTCAGAAAGCCACCAACACGTACAAATCCACAGGAAACAAACAGGTTGAGACCCAAGCTATATGGCATGTGAACCGTCTCCAGTATAAAGCAACACACGACTGAAATTGGGAAACAAAGAAGGAATGGGAGGGAAACTGGATTAGGCCCCTTGAACATTTTCATTTCCTGCAGGGAAAATGAGTGATACTGGCCAGCATTAAACTTATAACAGACTGGTTATTACAGGCTTGCGGAGGTTTCAAGAGAACTTTGTTCCAGATCACACATCCCATTAACAGAGACAGTAAATTACTCTCGCTTTCCACGACACAATGCACAGAAATACAATGCACACGTACGAACGAGACAGAGCTCTTTAACAAGGAAGAGTGTTTTAGTAATACAGCAAAACCACACAATTTTGCATGAAACAACTACAAACGAGCACCACTGAGAGAACACGCATTTAGTTTTGCAGAAACCACCAAAAGGGAGAGTTTCTTCCTTGAGAAGCTCACCTATACTCAGGTTTCTTCTGTTTCTGACACGTGTGCTCATACAGCAACTGAAAAAGTGTTTGTGGCATTTCAGAAGTATGGATACTTAGAAGTTTTCCCAAGAAAGTGCTTAGATACAAGTCTTTCTCTGCAGTTTAAGCAAGAACACCACTGGTTCAAGTAAAAACATGGAGCTGGCTGATGGGCAAAGCTGTAGCACTTTGAAGCGCTGCAGAGGTCACACCATGGCAGAGAAATACTGCTCCATAAGCTTTGATGTAGAGCAGCTCGCAGAAATGGCTTTGTTATTTGACTGAAGTACATTGCTGCTGAAGCCTCTTTCTTATCCCATGCTAAATAAGCCCCTATTGTTCTTTAATATTAAAAGTTTCATTTCTCTGTCAGCATTTCATACCAAAGTGCGACAGGCATATGGAAGGTCCTGCAAGGGTCTAAACTGAGTTCACATTCATTAGTAACTTACAACAACAACAACAACACAGTCAAGCACAGCATAAATTCATCTTGAACTCACACCTGCCACAGCACTAGCACAAAGCTGGGGCAAGAAACCTACCCCTCAGAGATCAGGTAATGAGGTGGAGTTGCAGCAGCTCACCTTTCCACTCCACTTTCCACCTCCTTTTGTTTTTGAATTTAAAAGTCTTTCTTTTTATAATGTAAATGATGCAATTTATAACTGCAGAAACACACAGTGGAATAGTATTTTTACGTGTGTCTCTAGTGAGAGTTAAATACTGGAGAGAATGTCTTGGGTTGGTTTTAAAATACTGTGGAGATCCCCATAAAACAACTTCTGAAAAAAGCCACCGCAGTGGTTTGGATATCCTGAATGCTGAGGGTTGAGAAGGAAGAACATCTGCTCATACTTTTATGGTCCACTCAAACCTTAAGTGCTTTCAAACATACAGCAGCTACAACAGAGCTTTAGGTTTAAAAGATGCAAGTCTAAGGACAGTCCACACCATGACCTTCTCCATATAGCTAAAATTTCCTCCACTTCTGTTTACCTCGTCCAGTTCCAGCAAGAAATCCTTCATTTCCTCAGCCTCCTCCATCCTTTCATGAGATCAAGAGCAGTCAAATCCATAAAGCCCCAAAACTGGAATAACTATTTGAAAAGACTTAATTTGCTCTACCCCCAGCTGGCTGCCAGCACAGAGGCCTCAAACACCACCTGCCCAAACCAGACAGATTTCTCCCCACCCCAAACTCTTCCAGCTCATTCATGATTCTGTTCCTTCTCACTGAAATCCTACAGCTGTAAATCCACTCCTATGCGATGCCCAAAACAAGGATTTTCTTGAAACACGGAGGAAGTTGGCAAGGGAGCGAGACTGGCACCAGCTGCCCATCAGCATTCAGGGCATGCAGCTGCTCTTGGTGGCATTCCTGGAATTCAGCTTGGCTGAGGAAAAAACAACTGTCACTGCTTTTTTTTTTTTTGAAACTTCACCTAACCCCTGTAACACGCCTGTGTCGTTCTGCCCAAATTCTTCTATGTGTTTTAAACACTTCAGTGAAACAGTTAAAGCTCAACATTTATTTTGCAGGAATGCCCTTGTTTGCACCGCTCCCTTTGTTGCCATCTGTCAGGCCGCCTCACTGAAGATTCTTAGAGGGAAAACATCAGTAATGGCAAAACGGCAGGAATTTAGGCAGCCAGCCACTCCCTCCTCCTGCCCTTAAAAGGTTTGTGCCTGCATAATTTTAATAGGGATCCCATTTTGTTCCAACAGAGACACTGAGCACAGCATCAGTCACATCCAGATGGTGCCAGTACTTCAATACTCCATTTTATGGGGTTTTTTTTCCTCTAACCAGCGCAAAACCTCTTCATTTCCCACTTCCTTCTGATCACCCACCCAGATATCCCATGGCTGAAGCATGATATGCAGTACAGCACCGTGAGCCCAGCTCTTAAAGCAGAATGCCCCAAATCAGATGGGATTGCAACGAGCACCCTGTGCCTACACACGCACACGAACATCAACAGACTCGCAGGCTGCCCTGGCTGTTCATCCATGTTGTCAGGAGAAAATAAAGAAATTAAGAACATATCTTTTCTCAGTTTCTCCTCTGATTCCACATCAAGAAGGCCCCCTGCCTTCCCCTCTGTATTTCAGAGCCAGTCCTGCAGACAAGCTTCACATACCATTTGAGCAGAGTCCACCACATTTTTTTTTTAATCTTTTTTTTTTTACAGTTGGAAAGACTTTATAAGTAGGACTGCCTGTGTTACTTGTTTTCTGAAGTTCTAAGCACTTCACTTGAGCTACGAAACGTCAACAGTGGCAGCAGCAGAAACATCTTGTCATAAGCAACAAAGAAACTTCAAATTAAGTGTCTCACCAAATAATTTACAGAGATTGCTGATCCTCAGTCAAGAGGACTTGCTTATAAAAATCATTCATAATTTAAAAATTATGGCAGGGACAAAATGTAACTCCCCTAAGAACTTCAGAAATGTTACATCACAAGAAGCAAAGGGGGAGGAGGGAGGTAAAGACAGGAGACCAGCATGTCTCAAGCACCTCTTGGAGCTCAAAAATGCAAACATTTCTTGCATACCTGTAAAGCGATCTATCTGCAAGCACACTGAGAAAAGGTATTTAAATTTCCCAAGGCAGATGCAGCTTTTCTCTCCTATTCACTCTTTTTGCAGCTTAAAATCCTGATACTCACAGCCCAGACTCAAATCTCTCCGTACTTTTTATCAAGTCTCAGAGCAGAAAGAAGCCCTTCATTGTTCTTCTGACAGATCTGTAATACACACCTCAGCATTAACACTCACCCCGTGCCACACGCTGGAAACAATTTGGAACTTTTTATAAGGGGAAAAGTTATGTAGTTTTGTCCCTTTAGTAAATGGTCTCATCATGCAACTGGAGTAGCACCATCTGTGTTTAGGCTACATTTTATCACTTTAATATTTATTCCCTCTATATATTTGCTCCCTTTTCAGAATGAGGATTATCTCCGTATCTTCTGGAATTCAAACCTCTGGGGCACCAAAAACTGCTTTAACCATGCAACTTTTCTGTCCCAGAATCCCAGTGCCCCATTCATTAGATTCCTTCCAGCTTCTTCAGAAAGGAACACTGGCAATTCACATCACCAGTCTCCTCCTTTGCACAGACCATTAATTTTCAAAGCCCTTTTGTCTTATGCACTGAATGAAACAGGGATTATACACAAAAAGGAGCAGCTATCCCATAGTTAGTGTTCTCCAATTGCTAAAAGAATTTTTAAAATTTTAAAAAATAATTAAGCTTGAAATACAGTGGTTTCCTTGATTTCACTGCAGGCAGCTTACACACATACCCGAGCTATGTATTCTCCATCATTAAAAAATAGCTTTCTATACCCATAATATCTTGCTGCCTCTAGCTATAATTCAAAACCAGAAGTTGACGTGCTAGCTATTTCAGACACAATACAAGTATTCTTCTGGTTTCTGAGTTCTTTCACCTGCTTTCGAACCTCTCCACAAGGAATGGATGTCTAAGTGCTGCTGGGTCTGGCCTCGTCATCTCCCAGGAAAAATAAAATTCCCACGTTTGGTTCTGGAACTTGAGTCCTTGTAAAAATATTGTGTCTTGGGATAAATTTTCCCTCTTAATCACTATCCAAAAGAAGCAATTTCCTTTTCCAGTAACACATCCAGGTGCAGCAGGTGCTAGAAGGCAGCAGCATGAATTATTTTAGGCATGTGTGTGTGCCTGCAGACTGACCTGCCAGTACACAGCCTAATGAAGACCAGAAATCATCAAGCACTCTGTTACAAATAACCTAAAACCTGGCATGTACGGTTAGCAAAATGTTCGAGTGACTTCAAAGACCTCTATCAATGCAGAAAAGGGCTGTATTAAAATCTAGGGCCTTCAAACATGTTAAGCATTTCGAAACACAGAAGGATGAGTATCCGGATTTGTTCAGGCACGTCACCACGCTGTTCCGAGGGAAAGGGAGTTGGCTCGGTCAGTCGGCTCGCAGCTGGCACAGGTCACTTCCACCAGCTCAGCAATTTAACAGTCAGTAAATCTAAACTGTAATTTTATCACCTTTGTAAAAACACTGTTTTAACTTGGTGAATAACAGCGCATTACACCTCCGAGGGGCACTGGCACCGAATGGATCAGATCACGGTTTCCCCCAGCACAGGTCCCTGCTCTGGTCCTGGACATACCAGAGCCAGGAGAGGGGCGGTGCAGTGCCTGCGATGCAGCAGCAGTGGTGTGGGTACCCCGTGTGAGCTTGGTCATCTCCACCCACGGAGCGCAGCAGCAGCATCCCCACCACTGTGGCTTGTGGTCCTGGCTGGCGGTGCTCGGTGGGGTCTGACGAGGGCTGTCCCGGATGACAGAGGCGGTGGAGGGGAGCGGTGAATGCACACGCAGGCGGGTAGATGAGATTCATTAATCAGGCTCCAACTGCTCCACTTTACTAGAAGGAAGCTCTTTATAGACACTGCCTCATTTATTTATTTTTTTAAATGCCTAGATTAGTTTAGTGTGAAGCTGTTGAGAGATATAATTTGTCTGAGCAGATGATCTATAGATCATTGAATGAACACTAAGCAGGCTCTCAGCCCACAGACGAAAGCCACTGTGCACTCTCCTGTGGCTACGGTGCAGGAAAGACAACCGTTTCTTCTGAAAATTTAGCTGCTCCTGGCAGCCCAGAGGTCAAAGAGTTGGCACCTCTTATGACATGCTCAGCCCTGACAGCAGGCAGAACAGCAGCCTCCGCTTACGAAGAGCAGAGCCCTCAAGTCAGCGGGAAATAGGCAAGTGATAACTAACCTGACATTCAGCTGGGGACAGGCATCTCTAACACAAACAGCCTTTTCTGCTCTCATCTGTGAATACATGCATATTCAAAACATAAATTATCTTTCATTCAGATTAGTTACCAGAATATCTCTTCCTTTGCTGAAGCAGATTTGTTCCTCTGGTTGTATCTACTGCTATTCTGGGACTTGGTATTGTCTTCCCACTATTGCTGCAGAAAATGTTCAGCAGCTAATTGCACAGTCAAGTCCTTTCACATAATTTTCACTTTGACAAGAGTAATTAAAAAAGCTAAACGTCTCGAGAAGCAATTGATTAGGTCTGCAAGCAAAGCTGTGTTTGGCCAATTCTGAGATGCACAGGTACAGAACTGTAAGCTTTCACAACAAGGACCACTTTCAATGTTTATGATGTAGTCTCTTTCAGGATCTCCTTTTTTTGCACATCTCTTAACATATGTTATATTCATATATGTGCTGCACATATGCCATGCTTGCAAGATTCAGGAAAATTAACCTCATAGGTCAGGTTAAATAATATTTCCTTTCCGTCTCCCATATTAGCACAGTCTCCAATTAATCTAAGTTTGCAAATGGACTCCACCACCTCCCATCATAAGAATGGAGCTAGGTAAGACTATTTTGTCAGTAACTTTGAAAGACTATGAATAATGATGACTTCTGAGTTTTTGCCACCTTGTATACCTGCACCACAAAAAATTTCAAAGAGAACCCTGCCTGTCGACCCAGTCTCTGGGATACAGTGCTAAATCATCTGTTTGCTTCTCTTAAAATTGCTCCAAGTCCTCCAGAACAGGACTTCCAATATCATTAGATCTCAAACTGCATAACTGAAATTATAAAGTAAAGGGCTCCAAAATTACTACAGATGTACCAAAATAATGAGCTTATGTACAGTAATGAAATGGAAACTCTTGGAAGCCTGAGGTTACACGCAAACTTAAGAGATGCTCCCTACAATTTCCTTAATAAAGCTAACAATTCCACTCTAAAAAGAAAAGTTGAAAGGGTTTACTTTAAACCACTTCCTTCTCAGTAAGTTTTTGTCAGTTACTGAGTACATCTTTGAAAAATTGTCATGAAATCTGAAATGTTTAAACCTGAGGGGAACATGGATCAACAACAAACCAGAAACTCCCTCCACACACAGAGGAGAGCTGTCAAACACCGGACACCATCTAGTGCCACCTAATGAGCAAGAAGGTGCTGGTGCTCTTCAAAGACAACAGCTCTGGCCTCCATGTGAGTACTGGGCATTAGCTGTTTATTAGAGGACAAGTTCTTGGCAGAGGTCACCAACAAACATGAATCTCTGAATAAATCACAGAATGGTTTGGGTTGGAAGGGACTTCAAAAGTCATCTCGTTCCAACGCCCCTACCACGCTCAGGGACACCTCCCACTAGACCAAGTTGCTCAAAGCCCCATCTGACCTGAACAGTGCTACCTTGAAAGAGACCTGGGTGCGCTCATGCCTGTCTGCAGAGTGGATTCCAACAACAGAAATCTAGTGCCAGCAGCTCAGACTCGGGTCCCACTCTGCGGCAGCACCATACACCAGTGCTCCAGGCAGAGCGGTAGCACAAGGACCCAAATCTAGTTCCTGGGGTACAGAAATCCCAAGGTTGGCCGAACATTCCTGCACAAGTTAAATGCCACATCTTTCGAGGAAAGTCAAAGACATAAAGAAAACTGAGTTTACTTTATGCTGAAAGAACGCACAACAGGATTTCCCACCTTCACAAATGTGGTAATCTGGGTGACAAATGTAACGAATTAAAACCAATTTATTAGTTAATAGAATATTTAATTACATACTCTGAAGTATCACTTAAAGATCTGGGAATTTAACCAGTTATTTTCAAAAGGCGTGACACATTCTTGAGCACAAGGGGTTTTTTAACATCTCAGCGCTGTGCCCCTGCGTCTCCTTCCACCTTACCTTCTTTATAGCTCTGTTCAGTAATAGTTTTTACTTGTTTTCATGATGTCTTAATTTCCTGCAATAATACATCTGCCATAAATAATTAAGCAACACATTTGCTGCTCACTGAAAGCTGAACAAGTGCTATAAATCAGTTCTGGGACCCTCTGTCAGCACAGACACCATCAGTGATCCACTAATATTGGCATTTCTTTTTGCAGGTGAGAGAAATGAGGCATAGAAACACCTGAGGAGCCTCTCAGCAGCACTGGGCTCCCTCACCCTGGTGCTGGCATTTTGGGAGAGCATTTGCCTGCATCTTCTCTTAAGCAGCAGGACTCCAAAGCCTGTTGTGGCTTTTTCCCAGTGAAGGACATCAAACTTAAATGTACTATATTCTTCACATTCACTCATTGCCTTCTCTCTCATGTTCCTGGATTGTTCCCTCTTATTTCCTGCTCCATAGTCAGGAGGAGAGCAGAGAAAGATGGCCCGAGTGTGCATCATTCCCTTCTCAGCACTAAAACCATGGGTCACTGTGGGTTCTCTGCTCTATTTCCACCTGTTCTCTCCTGCTGCCTCCAGTTCAATGCACAATGCAGGCTACAGGATGGTAGCAAAGCGCTGAAGGATCATCTGTAGTCAGGCCCATTACAGCCTCTGAAGGTTTATCTTGCTGATTCACATTCACCCTCAGACAGCTGGGCATGCTGCATTTCTCACTTTTTTGTATATGAAGACTGATGGAAGATAAGAACGAACTACAGAAACAACAGCGATAACGCTTTCCTACAACACATGCGTATCAGGGGAAAGAAACAATAAACCAGCTTTCCATTACCAGAGCAGCACCACCTTTTAATGGGAACGAGGTTTCCAGTGCAATCATTTTAAGGACAGCTTAGCTGCAGAGCCTCTCCAGCCTGGCCAATCAGGCACATTAGAAAACTAATCAAGCCCAGGTATCCAGTCAGGCCTAGGAAATGTCACAGTGGCAATTACGATTCCACGTGTCTTAATTTGAGACTCTCCCCAACTCACTAGAAGGTGTAAAGCCTCACAAATTTTTTTAAAGGTCAAAATGTAGACTAGTTCATCATAAAATTTCCCTACAAAACACCCTCATGCAGAAACAAACCATATAATGTTCCTCGTTTTAAAGCTGGTGACAACATATTGTACGTTTTAAAAACGCAATGCTTAGCAGCTGCACTGCCAGTCTGCAGAGTTTGCATCTATAGCTGTGATATCACCATAATTTAGTATTCATAGCAGGCAACAGACTCATTCTTGGTCTTGAGAAAAATAATTGCCGTTTGAAGCCAAAGTCTGACTGCAAAAATACCCCAACATAACGCCTAGAGTTTCCAGAATTCCGGAATTCATGTAGTGGTCGGCGTATTGATTTAAAACAAGTCACTGAAATGACAAATGTCCTCTGTTTTTCAGAAGGCTTTACAAGAAGTACATGGCTCTTATATGAAACCCAGGAAAGGAAAAGCTAAAGTGGCCAAATAGCTTTTCCTTATCCCAAACAAATAGGCAGTGAACTAACCACAATCTTTTAACATGAAGCACGAGACACTCCTGTCTCATACAGCCTTGGAATTCCACTCTCCAGACAGAAGTCCATGGGCTGATGCATAGTTAGGTGTTCACAGGAAGAGTAACTACCGGAAAGACTTTGCTTTCCTGGAGTGGTCTGACAGGCAGCCTCGACTCAGCTCTGCTGCACCATGTGCTGCATTATACAGCCCAGCACAAACACACCAACTTGAATTAGAAACATTTGACAATCACCGCAGAACAGCAGAGACATTTGGTGCCAAGAGAAACAGGCTTCTGTGCATCCTGGCACCAACCACCATACACACACCAAAACTCCCTGCCCCAGTGCAGCAGCTTTCCTGGCCAGCAAAGCTCCTGCCACCATGAAAGCTCAGACACAGACCTCTGTACGTACATACAGCAGGGTGAAGTCTCAGGGCAGACAGCTACCTATAGTAAATACACAATGTGTGCAGAGAGAGAGAAAAACAAACAAACACACACACACCATCAAAAAAAAAACAACAAACCACCACCCACCAGAAATGTTATGATTTACAGACCTGAATCCACCACAGGGCTTCAGAAGATGAACCTCATCTTGTAACAGGCAGCTGAAAGACTCTTAATCACGGCAAGAAATGGTCAAATGATAGTAAACCTATGAGAGTCCATAAGGAAAGTACATACACAGGATGTTTTTAAGTCTCATTTTGTTACCCGTGTAGTGTCCCTTCTTATTCTCCCCATCAGCTCCTTTCAAGGACAGCTACAAAGTCAGAGAAGGGCAGGGAGGAGGACTAAGGGCCTGGAAAATGCACACAAAGTTGCAAAGTTAGAAGGAAGAGAGCGATTGCCACTTGAGGGGAGGATGAAAAAAGGACAGGATAAAAACCTAGAGAAGACAGACTGGGGGCCTGTACTTTCCTGGCTCATAAATGAAGAAAAGGAAACATTTAATCTAAAAAATAACACTGGCCAATCAAATCTTTATGAGGGAACACATTTGACTTGAGTATGAGGTTCCAGAAATTCCTCCAGAAATTCAATTCAGTGCTCAACCGTCCTTCTTGTCAGCAAGCATTGCTAAGTGCCTCATCTGAACTTAGATGCAGCTAAGGCACATTATTTCTTCTTCTAAGCACTGGATGGGGAGGACTGACTCCACAATTAGCCCTTCCATTCAGGCAGTGGGATGCTCACGATAAGATGTCATTTCATTGGAGGCCTTATCAATGTGAGCAGAGTAAAAAGATTATCTGATGTGTCTTCAAGACAGTATCCCTCATTTCTGCATATCACTGTGCTGTTTGTTCCTTTCAAACCAGCATGGCGTTGTTGACTCCTGTATGGTGTCTGATCCATTAGCACTGCAAGACCTTTCTTGTACACCAGCTGTCTAGGCAGTTGTCTCTCATCCTGTATTTATGTAGCTGATTACTCCTATTTTCAAACAGCTATCCACATTTCTGCTTATTAACATGCATCCTTTCAGACAGTTTCTCCAATTTGTAAGGATCATTTTGAATTCGAAGGGTGTCCTCCAACATGCTTGCAGCTCTTCCCAGCTTGTTGTTGCCTGCAAATTTAATAAGCATGTTCTCTATTCTATCAGAGAGATCATTACTGCAAATGCTGAATGCTACCAAACTGCCAAATACCCACCCTATGAGCAGATGTTTCACAGGAAAAAGTCTCATGAGGGAGCACTGAAAGCTTTACTAGAGATAAACGACATCTACTGCATCTCCATTCACAAAGCCTGTTATCCTGTCATTAAAGGAAATTAGATTGATCTGACCTTGACAAATCTACATTGGGCATTATTCCTTTGCCCATGTGGATATAACAATATTTAGAGTTGTTGCAATTAATAATGCTTTACAGCAGCAATAATGAAAGGCCAACTCCTTAGAACGACTTCTCATTTTATGAAGGAAATGGGAACTAATTTGGAGGGGATGAGGGAAGGTGAGAGTATGGAAACTTTCTTTTTGCACCTCCCTAAAACATGTAGCATTTGTTGGCCATCATATGCTGGGGCAATTCTGGAATAAATGGACCTTGAGTTTGAGGCAGGCCAGCCAACGCAAAGGAATTCATGGTCTCTTCTGCAGTAAACCTGGAAAACACTCCGTGGTGTACTGCGCATTACTCTTTACATGTCAAGTGGAGTTTCTTCAATGCCTCAGAATTACACAGGAAACTGTTTTCACAAAACGTACTACAGATTAAAGAATATTCCAGAAATTTTAGCTAAATCTGCCTGAGAAAAAAATACTCTATCCTCAACAGAAGGCTGTGTCTAATTGAAAAGATGTTTAGCAGCGCATAGATGCTGACTGAACAAAACTTATTTGCAAGGATTTTGTCTTAACATGTAAAAACCCCAAAAATCATGCTCTGCTCCTAGAATGAAAGCACACAACTCTGCAGCCATAAGAAAGGAGGTGAATCTTGGCATTTGAGACAAAAAAAAACCAACCAAACAAAAAAACAACAAACAAAACCAACAACCACACACAACTCAGTTAAGGATGTTAAAAGTTTCATGTACTTACTAAAGCAGAATCAAGGTTCAACAGGCACTGTCAAAAGAGACAAGTCCAAACCCTTGTGGCCTATAGTACAACCACAAAGCAACTTGAACAAAGAAAACTCTATTTGCAAAGTTGCCTCAAGAAACAGACAAATGCACTAGAACAGAAGCTCCACGATGCTGACGTGAACGCGCTCTCCCTGCCCACGCTGCAGGTACGCACCTCTGCGGTGCAGCCCTGGGTCTGCGAGAGGCTGAGACCGGAGTGGGCCTGGCTATATCCACAACCTGAATATACAGGCAGTTCAGTTACACACGAGCTCAGATGGTATCCTTTACTTGCACGCACTTAATGATTTAGCCTGAAACCCCTTTCTGTTATTCAGCAGCTTATTTTTCTATGGATCATTCCCTTCCGCAACTCAGATTTCATTTTCTCTTGACCGCTGAAGCGCACCTGTAGTGATGTCAAATGTTTTCAGACATTTTAGACTTGAGACCTGTGAATAACACCACAGTTTGTTTTACGGGGTACAAACCTATTTTTCCACTCTCTTTGTTTTTAAGAGCATCCGAAGACAATTTTTGCAGAAAGATCCAAAAAGCAAATGTCCAACCCATAAAATACAGCCCCTCCAGCTTGAACTTTGGCTGAAGACCAAGCAAGGCACATTTCAGCCATGAAACAAACTCATAAAAGGCTGAAAACAACAGCTTATAACCAAAGAACTTTGTGTAACCCCTGATAGATTGTGTGTAACAGAGCATTAAAAGGTATGTTGGAAGTCTATATACAGCATGCATAAATGACAAGTCAATGGCCATCACCATCACCTGTTTCACCAAACAGGAGCAAAGGGAGCCTTTCCAGCTCTTGAACTACCCTCATCATCCTCTTGAGAGGCATACGGTACTCTCTGTAGTCAGCACGCCAAGAAGGAGAACACTGTGCCAAGACAAGGCGTTCTGGTCCTTTACGTGGGAACGTGAAGTATTTTCTCTGTTTTCCTTTTCAAATTTTACCGACTCCCCCTGCCAGTACCTCCCCCCTATCTATTAAACAGCCTAGAAATCAAACTGTGCTGAATGTACAAGATACGTTCTCTTCACTATGGGATTCCTTGCATCCTGAAACTACTGAAAGCTTGTTTGATGCTAAGCAGGATTAAAATACGTAGTCATCTTCACCATACCAGTGTTTTAACTGGCTTTGACACTTCACAAGACTTGCACCACACATCATTCTTTTTTTCCAATGAATCTTCCCTCTTGTCAGTTAATCACTGTGTAAATACAATATATCTGTAGCCTTCTCGCTTCCAAGCTATGGTTTTATTCGAACAAAAAGATCAAAATCCTTGCTGAAACCAATGCATAGCAACTCTCTTATTTACCTCAAAAGGAAGAACTTCAGTTTCAAGTTTGAAAACCAAGGAAATGCCATCTATGCCTCACGTACAGCCCCATGACCAACACAAGCTTAGTGACATGCTCGCCTCTCCCACCTGCACAGGCCACCAACTGGGTTTGACACGCAGGTGAAAACAAACACTTCCATCTGCCAGGCAAGGCTGTGCTAGTCCCGAGACTCAAAACGGTTGTGACAAATGGAGGTTTTCAGGGGCAAAAGGCCCACCTGAGTAAAGCTGCTGAATATTTCCCGGCCTCTTTAAAACCCCTTTTTCAAAACATCGTTTAACAGAAGTAACACAACAGCTGCACTAACAGTTGAAGTGAATTTGGCTAAAAATATATTCAAAGAAAACACGTAGGTATTCTGCGCTCTGGTATCTAAGTACAGAGGCTCAAGAGTCATTGTCTTCTCCTCCCTGCATGACAATTAACTTTCAAGGGCTTTTATCACTCACCTTTGAGGTGAGCCAACAGAATCACCACACACTGAGTTTATAATTTAAACAGAAAACAACAAAAAAAAAGGACACAAAAAACACCCACGAGAAAAGCAGCCAAGCGAGAATTCCCTGAGTGCAATCTTCCTTCTAAATTTGCAGTATTAACCACTACAAACAGTGGCCTGATGATGGTGCATTGTATGAGACCATGGCTACTTCCAGAGAACCCAGTATCAGCTCCCGTAATATAACCACACATAGCAGAGACAAAGTCCAAACATCATCTTGACATGCTGACTTTATCCAGGGCACCAACTCAAATCAGGTGAACTTGGTGCCACAAGCCTCTGCTGGAAAATAGTGGCATTTCCACTTACTTTAGGTTTTGAACAGGTACTCTCTACATAGCTCAATCCAATGTTATAAAATACATTCCTGGAAGCCATATTGTTAAATACCAGAGGGAAAAAAAAAATAATAAAATCGAATACTGAGTAATATATGCAATGAAGGGCCATCTGAAAAGCAAAGCAGGACTGCAGGTCCATCCCAGCTTGTACTACACGAAATAGAGAATATTCTGTAATTATTTCTATTTAATACCATATGAATGCCCCTATTGTGAAGGCTTAATGTTATGATGCATCAAAGAAACATAATTGACATTCAAGGCCAGGTCTAGGCTACCATTCATAAATGTAAAGCCATCATCCACTCCAAAATGTGCTTTGGTTTGATTCAGTGGTCATATGTCAGTAAAGTGTGCAAGGCAAAAGACATTTCTATGACTTAAAACTTTCAGTAAGCATCCTACGGTGCTTTCACACAGACAAAATAAATGAGATTTGTCTTTGGCATAGACAAAGCACTGCTTCTCACAAGGGGCTAAATACAGCATCCAATTAAAAGTACACCACTGTTTTTCGGCTATGGATACATAGGCGTCTTACGAGAGTAAAAGCATCCATGAACAGATGCTTTTTTATTATTATTTATTTTTAAACCAAATATGTTCACCATCAAAAAAAGATTGACTAATGTTTTAAGCAAACAAATTTCATACTCTTGGTTGTTCACAAAAATGAGCTTGATAATCTTATACTACAGTATCATTCTGAGGCACCAAAATAACAACAGATAATCAAAGAAACAGAAAAACCTTCCTTATTACCACTTCATTGCTTTTTACAACTGCTCGGCTGAAACGCCAAAAGCTCCAGCAGACCTCATACTTTTCCTCCAGCTGATGCCAGCACTAGTAGTAGCAAGCAGCAGCACTACAAACCATATTGTTTTATCTGCTTCTTGGCGTTCCTTTCCATCTGCAAAGAATGTTACCATCACTGCTATAGGATATTTTAAATGTCTCCTTAAAATACTCACAGCAGCCTCTCTAAATAGCCACAACTGATTAACATCTGGGAATAAATGCAACTAATTTGCAACTAGATTTGGAAAGTAAAAGGTAAGCTCTTCAAGGATTGGTAGAGAGCTAATAACAGCCAAGGAAGATCACCCGTATAGAATTACTCAGATGACTGAAGGAGCTCGGATCCAGCAAAGTGTATTGGAATACACTAAGGGGCAGGTGTTCATGAGCACAAACCCGAGCCATACTAATGAAATAGAACTTTGCATCCTGGGAATCAGAGGCCACGAGAGGGATTCAAAGGCCATCATGGAAGACCATGCTCCCAGCTCAATGCTGTGGGTGAAAGGAATGAAGTGCCGCTTCTCTTCTTGGCCCCGGTCACTTGATTTTAGAAAACATACTGAGAAGTGTGGAAGACCAGTTAAGAACTACAAAAATTATCTCTGATCAGAAACATCAAGACCGACCCATATCTCTACAACAAAAAGGACCAGCTTTCAGCTTGTCTAACTCCTACGCTCTGTCTTGCCTCTCAGGGAGGCCGCATTAAATAGCAGGAGCCTCCAAGCCCGGCTGACAGGTTACAACATCCAGTCTCTCAACCCAAAAATGCATAAGGGAAGACTGAAATAAATACAGATTTGTAGAAGTAATGACTACTTGCCATTTTTACAGATCACATACGAGATGGGTAAATTCTCTACCATTTAGTCTTCAAATCATGATTTGATAGCCTCCTAAAAGCTACATGTGAGCTCATCCACAGCTGTTAAACATAGATACAGAAATTACTAGCTGAAATTATACAGCCTGTGCTATGCAGGTCAGAGTAGAAGACTATACTGATCTGATTTCTGGCCTTAAAGTCTATGAATCTACACTGAAGATAAAATTTTAAGCAGGTAGTTTTACTGTTTTTCTATATCACCAAGCCAGTAAGCACACCCTCTCTCAAAGAATGTGTATTAAATATATCACCTCCTCAACACTTGCCACTGTGCCAGATAACTTACGTGGACACTCAAACACGGGGACTCCCTTGTGAAGGCAAGGGAGTAACTCTGGCTACACAGCTGAGTCTGAACGATGTGCACGGCAAGAGACCGCTCAGCCCTGCCGAGCAGCAGTAAGTGGGATAAAGAAGGAGCCATGGTGTAGAGGCAGAAGTCAGAGCTAACACCGTGGTCTTCATGCAAACCACTGGCCCCAGGATGTCCCTAAAGACTGGCAACATGCTCGAAAGCCAGACTGAGCTTGTCTGAAGTTACTGCACCAACCTCTCCAGGCTCAGAAGCCACCACTCACTGAAGACTAGAAGATGACACCAGGAAGGGATCACTGTATATTTACACTTTCTTACATCCTCCACAGGTCTTTGTACCGACCATTGCTAGATAAGGGATTCGGAGCTAGGCAGACCTTTGACCTAGCAGCTGATGTTGACTGATAAATGATGTTGGCTTTAACAATAAATTAAAAAGACAAATGACGATGCTGTGACCTGTTGTCAGGAGCTACCCAAACAAACTCACATGACTCCTGTAAGTGCAGGAGGTAGAAGGGGCATGGCTATAAATGCAGAAAAAGATCTGTTGTCTAGTCTACACACGGTGTTTGCTCTCACAGCATCCCTCCTGTCTTGTGTCTGCAACATTCAGTCACAAAGCAAGCAGCATTTAGATATTTTACGGAAAAGTGCGGAATCCATTTATACCTAAAAGTATGTGTGATGAGTAGGACATCAGAAGTACAGCTGCACAATCACTGTGGTCCATCTCTTAATGATGCAATCCCAATGCCTCAGGTACAGGGGTTTTCCCACACGGTATTTTACATGTACTGTTCACTGATTGAATTTGTCGAGGTAGTCAAGGTAGAATTGCAGAAAATTAGTATTTACCTGTCCTGCAATACCTGGCACCGGTCGTACCAAATTACACATAATCACTAGGTGCAGTGTCTGGGGACAGACAGGCAAACAAGAAACCAGGATGCAGAAACAGATGCAAGACAGCAGCAGAGAAGCCCCAGGTCCAGCTTTTGGGATGGGACCCTGCTGCCCAGCTCTGCAAGGTGGCTGTTTTCCAGACTTGCACAGCAGCAAGTCTGTTCCCACAGGGTGGCCCAGAGCAGCTGTATTTGGAGCTGAGCTGCTGTTGAGGCATCGCTCAGGTTATGAAGCAAAGAAGGTAGAGCTGAAAAAGGGAGTCAACACCTGGCACTCCACTCCCACAGCCCAGAACTCAACACCATAATGACAGGCAGCAGAGCTGGGGCACAAGTAATTATATATGTATCTATCTGTACAACACGCATACCTTACGGATATAAAGCAACTATCCTTAGAAGGAGCAGGGCAGCCTTGAGACACTTGAGACTTGGGGTCCTTGCTCACCTGAGGTGCTGAGAGCCACAAACCAAACTTCACCAGCCCCAGCTCACTGCAGCAAGCTTCCCCCACCCTCTCAAACACCAAGTTCCCTCTACCTTTAGAAATCAAAAGGTGCAAATTGTTTGTTTACCACGTATCACTTCACAGGTAGTTGGCCTAATACTGCCTGAGCTCTTTCCTTCTGCAAGGTCACTTTTGAAGTGGTTTTCTTCCTTAAGCCCTTTGAAATTCTGTGCAAGACAAACCAAGATATATTTCAGTTAGAAAAGCCTCTAGATGGGTCACCTAGTCTCCTCCTTTGCCTAATAGAAGCTGTGCCCAGCACTTCAAAAACAAAACCTAATTTTTTAAAATAACAATCCAACAATGAAACACGTTGCTGATGACAGCATTGATTTTTCTTTTTCCTGTTTTCTCCGCATTTTATTTTTAGATGGGATTTTTTTGTTGTTTTTTTTATTAGAGTAAATGACATATTTCCAAAAGCTGGGAAAGAGCATCTTTTAGCTGACAATTGAACTGAACATTAAATGAAATCTGCAAAGCCATTTTCCCCATGCACAATCAAAAGCTGACAGACAGGGAGGCACAGAGTGCATAAAAAAAACCACACAAGCAAGCTGAGGGAGAAAGTGTAGAACAGCCATCCTGAATCAGCTCCGAGCTGCTCTAATGGAATTAGGGTCACCCTGACAGAAACACAGTCAGATCACAGAGAAAATTTAATCATTTCTTACTGCAGTCTGTAAAAGCCAGGGAGGATTTGAAAGCGTTTTTTGCCAAATTAGCACTTCTGCGCCCACTGTTCACGCACACGTATCCCGTCGGCACAGCTCGGGGAGGCACCGAGCAAGCCCCTCTTTTTCTGGCAGACTGTCTCACCTTTAACCTTTGGACACCCCCTCAACCCCCCGGTGTTGACATTACTCTTGGCCCCCGCGAACTCCATTCCCAGAGTGGCGAGCGCCGGGCGCTGGCTCCACCGGGCGCTGGCTCCACCGGGCGCTACACAGGTGACCGGCTCGATGGCAGGCGTCAGGGCCTCGCTCTGCTGGCTGCCTCGCTGGCAGCGAGCTACCTTATTTAGGATCCCCTCAAGACTTAACAGCCCCACCGCGGAGAACACTTTTGTAGC
>JANHFX010014572.1:168379-239043 GCA_027560015.1 Chloroceryle amazona
ACATGGTGTGACAACAGCACAGGCAGGAAGGTGGGAATGCCCCGGTTCCGGGTGCTCCAAGCCCCGGAGCAGCCTGCCCAGGATTGCAGCACAGCTACCTCATCCGCAGCCCCCCTGCCTTGACTTCCAGCCTCGCTGTTCCAATAACAAGCGATTTCAGGACCCGGCTCGAGGAATTCATGGGATAACCCTGCTCCCATTAGCAGTGATTTTAACGCGGGAAATCTATGAAAGGTTTGCAGATACGGAGCCGACCCATCCCACCACTGCCTCCAAGTTGTGCTGCAATGAGGAAAGCAAGAATCACAGGGAAATGTCAGGAAGAGCTGGAGGCAAGAGGATACTTACAGGGACCAAACAACTGAAGAGGGGGTATGTGGGGTGCTCCTTTCACAGCACCCCTGTCCAGTGTGCATGTATCATCATATGCCTGTCCCTGCTGTCCTGAACTAGGACGCCCCAGTGCCATATTCACTACTGCATCCTGCCCATCTGTGTCACTGATGGCAGGAGATGAAATATGAGTGGTTTGGGGATGACGACTTTCACCCCCGTGGAGGCACAAAGCAGGCCCTTTCACACAGCTCCCTGACACTGAGAGTCAGTGGCCAGATTCAGTGAGGGAATATAATAGAAAAGCTATAAGTTGCTAAAACACACAGAGCAACACCTTCCATTCTAGGAAACCCTTGTTTAATCCATGGTGGCTGTGGCAGTTAAAAGGTCATTGTCCTCTGGATCTGCCTTCCAGATTAGGAAAAAGCAATTCCGAGTCAGTCTGTTCCAGAGAAAAAGGCATACATACAGATGTGCGTGCTTCTCAACACAGAAGCATTCCACATCCGAGACACGGATGGATCTGGGCACGTGAAACAGAGACAATTTTGTTGAATTTATACATGTGGAAGTATTCCACAAAATTAGCAAACCGTGCCTACTGCAAGTTGTCCTCATGCCAAGAACTGTCCTAGGACATCTCAAGCTCCAGTAGCTTCTGCATACCTGATGGAGTGATGCCGTTTCTCCTTTGAAGGGGCAGGATAAATATAATGAACCTTAGGGAATTTTTATACACCTCAGAACATTGAACATATACTTCTCTGTGCCAGACTCCAAAATGAGCTACAATGTGTCATAAAGTGATCTGAATAAGCATCTTCCAGCAGCCAAGGAAGAAAGCTGAGGAAGGAAACAGCTGCTGCCTCCAGTATAACAGGGTAGCTCAGACCCACAGACAGGGTATACACTAATCTGCTGCCTTGTGCAAGTCATCCCTGGTGCTGACAAAAATAGTGAATTTTTATCTTTCTTCACATTTGCACCCCTCCCCCTTCTCTCCAGCTTCTCTGAATTTACTCCTTGTTCGGTCAAGGATATTTGGGATTCCCAGCCTGTCTTCTCCAGTCAGGCTCCTACAAACATCTATCAAGATCTCCAACTTCCAAAAAGCTGACTAAAGCTGGAGTGAGAAGCAGACAGCTGGTGGCATCTCAGGAGGTGCGTCATGGTCACCTCTCTGCTCCGTCTCAAGCATCCCAGGAGCCCTGGCCACTTTCAAAGGCATGGAGTATTCACAACTGACAGAGTCTGCAATGAACGTGCAAACATTTGGACACTGAAAAACTGGTTACTGGTTAAATAAAAGAGGGAGGAGGGCTGCACAAATACTTGGGGATAGCTGTACAAATACAGAAGTTACAAAAAACAAGACAATGCAAAGAACCCACAAGGTTTCCTGAACTCTGCTATCTCATTTAATAGCAAATTCCTACTTTAAGGTATTTTCAGTAGTTCACCATCAGCAAAGTTTCCCTCGTCTTGTCAGTCGACAGCAACATTTTTTGCAGAGCTTTCTCCTTGGCTTGGATGGGGCTAATCAAAGCCAGTCACAACGGCACTGTAAGACTATCAAGACAACAGGCACGGGCACAACAGCTTAAAGCATGACCACAAGGAAACATATGACTCCAATTCTGCTGAAATACAGGTGTAGGATAGCTACACCAGAAGGTAAAAAACTTGCACCCTTTCCCCAACAGCTCTCCATCACCTGCTGTCGCAGGAGACGTGTCTTATTACTACACAAATTATGAGAGCTGGTAAAAGAACAAGGAAAATTAAGTTACAGGGATTACTGTGACCCCAATATTTCTCTGTTCCTCCACCCTCAATTTTCTTTACTCCTCTGTATATGTTAGAAATCAAATTGTCAGGTTTTGATCTTGCAGCTGAAAAAGAAACTCTTCCTGTGCCCGAATAAGTCACCAGCCTTTTTAGTTCTACTCACGACCCTTCACATACGTACTGTTTATCTGCACTGCACACGTTAGCAAGTAAGA
This sequence comes from Chloroceryle amazona, assembly GCA_027560015.1. Lineage (NCBI taxonomy): Eukaryota > Metazoa > Chordata > Aves > Coraciiformes > Cerylidae > Chloroceryle > Chloroceryle amazona. Next base: position 170,719 of record JANHFX010014572.1, read on the forward strand.
CATTTGGGATGGGGGAGTAGGGGGGATCCCACAGTCCTCAGAGTTTCCAGTACAATCCAAGAATGTTTAATATTTGTTGAAATAAATTTGGCAAGATACTTAAGCTTTCCGAAACCCGAGTGTTACTTACTGTCCGCCCCGGCTAAAGGCAGCATCAAGCAGCAGAGAATGGCTGCTGGCACAGTGAGTACTGGGACACAGAAGTTAGGCACCATATTCCAAAGTAGAGCGAGTCCTCTTCAGTCTGAGGCAAGTGGTCAGTACATCCAGTGTCACGGACACAGACTTACTCCTGCAAACCAAGAGAGGAAGAAAAGGGAAATGATCAAATGTGACACACAGTTTAAATGCCCATATATCAAGCCACATTGTAAAGACATTGGTGCAGATACTTTTAAAGTGAAATCTAACTGTCTTTCTTGCTTGAGCATTAGAGCTCTGCACTGATGTCCTCCAGTCCAATAAGCTCTTTTCCATGATCACCAGGCTTAAATGCACACCTGTCTCCAAGTTTACTGTCACATCCAGTCTCCATTATGACCTATAAATACATCCTTTAATTGTTCTTATTCACAACAAGTAGTTCTGAGGTTGCATGTTACAATTCAAGAAATGGTCTTCAGCTTGTGCAACTCTTCGTTGTCCATCTGCCCAAGAGAGACGTGCTCAGTTGCATAGATAGGGTGGTTTCCAGCCAACTCAGATATAAAGCGTAGCCTGGCCCATCCACCTGGGCTGGTATACACCAGACAAGTCTTGGCAGATCTAAGCAGGAGAAACAGAAGCTGAACTGAATCAGCTGAGAGTACACAGGGCTACCAGAGTCGCAGCAGACGCCAGCCCAAGTGGGCCCTGAAAGTATCCCTGAAGCAAAGAATCTGGAAGTGCACAGGCTGCACGTGGCATGTGCCACCATTCCTACTCACGCTGGCAGACATTTCAAAAACATGTTCAGGACTGCTCTAACAAAGGTATTTTTGCATTTTGCTGGGCTTTTGGAAGAGGAAGTGTCGTCTTTTTGGGTTTACGTGGTTTTGATTGTTTGTTGGGCTTTTTTGGTTTTGTTGGTTTTTTTCGAGAACCACTGAGCTTTTGATGGAAGTATCGCACACTACAAACAAGTTTACTTCTGACAAAATACAGTGCTCGAAGAATGCCAGCAATGACAGTGCTGAGGGAAATCCACAAGAAATCTCAAGAGAATCTACCTGGGCAAATATTTACATAGCATTGTGCTAACAAACAGCAGATCATGATTCTTCTCCATTCTGTTACTGTATTGCACAGTAAATCTTTTCACACATTATAATATCACAAAACACAGAGAAATATTTATTTATGCAATGTCTTCTGCAGCCATGACATCTGAAAATACTTTACAAAATAACCTAGTTCTAACCCAGATGCAGAGAGAATACTGATCATCTCATCCTGCTTTTATTATCTCAATGAGAAAGCATAAATCCAAGTAAGCTCAGCAGCAAGGGTTTGAATACTGCAGAAGAGGCTCTTCATACCAGCCGCACACTCAATTCTCTTTGTTGCTCTCCAATCTCCATCTCCTCATTCATCTCTCACCAAAGAATTACTAAAAGCACCATTAACATGTCTTACACCGCAGACAGACACCGATAGTTGTATCTTTTTATCTCCATAAGCTCTATTCCAATGGGAAATTCCATTCAGTCCCTGAGCCATTTTCCCAGTGCTACTCAGCTCTCCAGACAGGGCCCACATGGCTATGGGAAGTGCTGGGATTAAGAGTGAACATTATGTTTCTCAATTCTGTGTGTCCAGGGCTAATTTGTGCAGCCTGGAGAAGCAAACCCGCTGAAGCGCACATTAAGCAGCGTTATACCTGGCTCAATAGCAGCCAGCATCTTAAGAGCCTACTCTTCTCGGTGGGGGGAATGGGAACGACAGACCAAGGGTTGAAATTACTGTGTCAAAACTGATGATGTGTGTCAAACTCTTTCAGATTAGGACAGAGAACAAGTTTTACAGGTGGTGCTGAAAATATCTTAGGTCTGCATCAGACCAGCCCAGGGATGAATAGCTTTCGGAGAGCTTTTCCTCTTTCATTCACTTCCATTAACAACAGAAGCACCTGATCTAATGGTGTATCTCGAGTACAGATTGCTCAGAAGTCACGTGAATGGCACCTCCACAGCCCTCATTCAGGAGTAACTCTCAGGAACACAAAAACCTCAGCTGAAGAATAGATCTGTGTCTCAATTTCTCTCTTCTTTCAGCAAATGTGATCAAGGTTCTCTCCAGTTTCAAGCCTGACAGATTTATAACTTTCCTCTCAAGCCCATGAGATACATACAGCGTGCATCATGCAAAACTGATGAATTGTCACAGTTATTCTACCAGATGCTTTATAGACGTGATCTTTTTGAAGCTGTTTAGTGCTCTACAGTAATTTACCATCTGGTAGAAAAGCCAGATTTTCTTACGCAAGACTGCTGTCTGTCCCTTCAAAGTTAATAAAGCACCTTTGGCCCCTAATGGGATCAAACTTCACCACTTCCTCTTCCCACAGTCGCTCTGCCTATGGAAAAGTTCTTTGCATTCAATATTTAAAGCCCTTTAAATTGGCATGGTTTAAAATTTTATAGATCTCAGTAACTGTCATTCCCTTTTTAAACTGAAAATATGAAAAAGCCTCTCCCAGTGGCTCAGCTCTCCTGCTTTTAGAAGTGAGGTGCCTTCCCCCAACAAGACAACACAGTATTCAAAGCAAGGTGACAGGGTGTTAGCTGAAGCTCACTCAACCCTTCAAAGGCCAGTGTTACTCTGACAGTTTTGAACAGCTGTCTTGAAGAGCTGCCAAAGGCTTTCCTTCCTGGGGCAGAAAGCAGCTACAAACCAGGTACCATTGGTAGACTTTGGTAACAAGCTAAACAGATACAGAGTCAGTATTGCTTTGGTAAAACCAAGCCCAACAGCAGCAAACCAGCTAATGCTCTTAAGACCCCCAGTGTGTCTTTCACCCCAACAACCCCATGACTCTTCAGGCTGCCTCGTTCACATCTGGAATTATCTCCAGATAAGCACCAGATGATCTCAAGTCCCTTCACTTGAAGGCCTCCTTTAATCTCATCACCACTTTGACTAGCATCCCACAACAAATACCGCATTTGGGAGCTCAGACACTGGAAGGTTTTTGAAGCACACACACACACACACACTCTCATTACTACTTCTGCATCTGGTCCTGGCAATATAATAAACTCTAGACCATGTAACCCAAAAGGAGGCTGAGGCTAAAGCATTCCAGATGGCTTTGTAAAAACAGCTTTGAATTTAGCAAGCTGAACTCCTGCCTCTGCTGCAAACTCAATGTTGGAACTACCAAGTGCTAGTTTTGGCACAAAACTAGAAAGCAGGAAAGCACAACAAAAACAACCAGCAAACTTCATTTAAATATAGCTAATTTTGCCGTGGGGCAGGTAGATGGAAAAGAGGTGGTCTTGAGAACACTTCTGAAACCTACATGGTTTGATTCTTTCAGACAAGCAGAAAAAGCTGGACTCATTTAAAACTGAGCCAAGAATACCAACAGCTCATATGGTACTAGGAAATTCTGGCAACGAGCATGTCCCACAGGAGATGGCAGAGAGATTAGAAAAAAGCAGTCAACTTTAAAGAGTCAAGAGGAATTTCAAACCAGCACTGAATAGCTCCTGTCCTCTATAAACTCCTCTGGAAGCTAAACTGAAGCAGTGTCAACATGGGTCACCGGGAATGAACAGCATGGTGAAGAAAAGCCTCCCCAATGTAAGCCTGACTGTTCCAAACCAGGGACAGAAATATTTCACTAACATCACTTCTGAAGTTTAAGCTACTTTGCATCCCAAAGTATCTAACAAGTCAGCACAATAATGTTCCCTCCAGGAACCTCTGTACGTCCACAGCACTGCCGGGTTCAGTTGTGTGTGTGATTACTGACACTATTTGCTGTGAAACATGGTTAACAGGCTCTAAAAAGTTACAGAGGAGGAAGGTAAGCTCAGCACATAAGCAATGTCCTTACCTGACTTGGAGTCATAACAGTACCTTTTCATCAAGGAACCTGAAACAAATGTGTTTGCTTCTCAAGGTGGAAACCTCTTCAACGTTCTCAAAGTGAGCCCAGGGATGCAAGTCAGAAGATACCAACTGGATGCCACCCAGGTGACAGTAAAGAAGGGGCTAAAACCGTACCAGCTTCTCCCAACTCTAATGCATGTGCAACGCACAACGAAACCAATTTTTCCTTCTGGGCACCTATACACACAACTTTGTATTTTACACTAATAGCCTGAAGGGGAACCAGTGCTCCAGGGGGACCCCACAGCTTTGAGGTGTCACACAATGGATGATAATTCAGAACTGAGAGAGCAAGAAGAGAGCACATGCCACACAGCGCAGTGAGGCAGATATTCACTCTATTAAAAAGGAGAACAATAATTGGCTACAGCTCAACTACTTCACTCTGTATATAACGCCTTATCTGTGCTCTGAAGGAGGAATATGAAAACCATGATGCACCATATAATTCAAGATCATCATACTGCACACATTAAAAGTTGTAGAAGCACAGTTACACACAAGTTAATGACTTTTGAATGTTTCACTTCACTGCATTAGTATTCCTTTAGCATAGATTTCTTTGTGATTTTCTGCAAGAAATATAATATAAAGAGACTTGGGGAGTACAGCAATATGGCCAAAAAAGATGAAATGAGTCTCATTTCACTCCAAACTCCCACATGCAGGGAGCAACATATTACAGGGACTCAGTGGGGAGATATATGAAGATGGCAACACTAGCAGAGAGTTAGGGAGGAACTTTGCATGAAGTTGCAATAGGGTAGAAAGGCCAAAAGCTGAAGTGACTGCTACATGGGCAAAGGTATCACCTCCAGGACTCAGGTGTGAGCAGGCCTAGAGCATCAGTTTGAAGACTCTCAAACCATCTGGAGAGAAGGGATGAGTAAAGCAATTCAAGAACGAGGAACGATAAAAATCTGTCAAGTCGCAAGCGCTAGACAGACTGGCTAAGCAAGATGGGGGTTTGATAACCATCTGCGAGTACATGAAGGATACAAACACCAAGAAAGGAGTGGAGGAGTATAATTAGCCACGGGCATGTAACTATGAGTAATGGAATGAGACGGAGCAAAAGAAAATGTACGTTGACTGTTCGCAGTGAACTCTCCAAGAAAGAAAAAATTCGGAAGAGAGAACAGACCCCCAGCAAGCAAATGTTTTATCATTTGTTTGGATGGAAATTAGAAAAAGAGGGGTGGGGGGTGGAGAAGCAGTACCCCAAAATATCCCATAATCTAGAACAGTAAAAAACAATATAAAATCTGAACAGAGGCAGATTGGTAAGGGGAAATACATATCACAGTGACAATGATTCAGAAGTACTTCAAAAATATTCTCCTTATTTTGTTGGAGCATTAAAAAAATGCACGCACCACCCCCCCACCGACAAAAATCCCCACAAAACCACAAAGTGTGAAGACTTTAGCAATAAGCTGGTCTTTGTGATCCTGAACACACAACCACAACTTGACCCAAGGAGAGGAGCAGAGGGAGAGAAGCTTTTAAGCGGGATGTAAGCACAGCTTGGATACTCCTGACAGCCTTACTGGCTACATTTGCTTCTGAAGATATTAATTTCTGAAAGTGTTACTGCCTGCAGACAATCCCAGATAAAAAGGGGGATTTTTTCCACTGGAACAAGAATTCTGAAGGGCCCCATTAAATAACTACAGTGATAAATCAAAACATCCACTTAAAATACAGATCAGCCTTGAGCCTCACAAGCCCGGCCATCATTCACAGGGAACACTAAATACAGATAGCTGTAGATCACCCTGCCCAAGTGCACAGGCTCTTAACGCCTGCTGTAAAGTCTCCTTAAAAGAAGTAAACTATCTCATATCACCCTTATAACAGAGGCCTTTTACATTTACAAAACAGGCCCAGCAGTGCAATCAGATGCACAGATTAAAGATCCACAGCAGCAGAATATCCTACAAAAATTAAAAAGAAATTCAGCTATTCCTGAGCAATCAGCAGATTTCACCATTGTGGAGGATGTGCTCAGGAGTCAACCACTTCCACAAAGTAAGAATTCCTGTGCTTCTTCTAGAAATCACTACACAAGACAATATATTCTTAATAAAAATGATCACGCCATTACAGGTTGCATCCAGCACAGCCGAAAAATAGCGTCAAGATGAAAATCACAAGGTACTAAGTCCACCCCTGTAAACCCCTCTCCTCGGCATGAAGTTCCACACATTCAGGATGTAGAACAGAAAGTTTTAAGCTAAGAGGGAGAGCTGAGAAGCACGGTCTTTCTGGGCTTGCTGCTTACAACACAAGGCAGCTGACTGCTCCGTACTGTGCTTCTGTGGTACTGTTATACCCGCATCTGGCTCCAGCAAAGCCGAACACACGGGTGGTTCAGCATCTCTCAGACTGATAACTGGCAAAGCAGTGCAAATACAGAATCCACTGAGCACCAGAACTAACTTTAACCAAGACACTAAGAACACAAATGATCAGTCAGGTGAGGGATAATCTCTGCTTCCTTCCTTCCATGGATTTGCATGGTATTACTGGCTTGAGACCAAACTAAATCCTAACTCGATCCTAATTCAAAACTAAACCAGTTTCTTTGTAAGAATACTTTTGATCTAGCCACATGCCTACTCAGCTGCCTTAGTGGCCTCAGTGTAGAAGTTTCTCAGAGCCCTGGACTCTGAAAAATGCAAACCCATTCTCCGACTTGGACAGTCTTCCATTGCAAAATCCATGAAAGCTGGACTCCAAGAAGATGGTATCTTGTATATACTGTTATTTTCTCAGTAATTTTTGCTTCCACCAAAGTATAAGGCATATCAAAAACTTTATTCTTAAAAAAAAAGTGGCTCCTTTAATTAAAAAAACTCCTCTCTTCTGCTGGAGTTCAGTTATGTTTTACATAACATAGCATACCATTGGGGTCTGCTCACTTAATGCTTTTCAGATTAAAAGCTTATTCCAAATCTGCCTTTGCCAAGACCTCAATTTCTGAAATTTGCTTATCTTTTATATTTAGAAAGACTGGGAATAATACTAGTACCAAGTCTTCCACAACATTTTTAGCAGCTAAAAACATTGCCATCAAAGTCCTAATTTCCCTTTTTGGCAGTACCCTTCTCTTCCTTAATTGCTGTCTTTAACCCTTCACCATCCATTAAGTCCAGTTTTCACACAAGACAATGGCACTGATTTACTTCAATTATTTATCTGCTATGCATAGTCCCTAGTCCTCCAAAGTCCACCTTGGATCTTTCAATTTTCCTTTTATACTCGTTCTACTTTATACACTCTACTACTAATACCTGGGAGTTGGGTTTCCAAATTTTCAGCTGAAACAGCTTCTCAAGCCTGTCACGTAGCTAGTGAGAATTACTCCCAGCCTTGCCAATTTAACTGCTTTTCCCATCTTGCTTTCTTATGTTCTGCTATTGGTTTCAAACCACATCAAGGAACTGGTTCCCTTCCCTCCCACCCTCCCTTTCTTTTCTACTCCTACTTTCTCCCATTTTAATTTTAGGGATGCTTTGAGTAACTTGTTCACTTTCTTTTAAGTTGCTCTTTATGAAGTTTAGAATCAATCATTCTCAACATTTTGATCTTCTTCTTGTCCACTCTGAGCCCAGTGGCTGTACTCATGCACTACGCACACTGCGGCCACGGCCCCTCCTGCAGACGTATGTGAGGATGCTATAAACAACTTTAACCTTGCCGACTCAGCAGCAGCTCAACAAATACAGGGGTGATTAAAAACAGCAGAGACACTACTTGTGACTGAAGCTATTCTGCCAGCCTCTGGAAAGCATGCTCGCACTGGTGACAAAACCTCCACCCCTTGTCTTGCAGCTGCTGTCACGTGTGGCAATCCAATAAAAAGGACGTACTGCTTTGATGCTGCTGACAGGGACAATAACCCTTCTCCACAGGTCCACCAAGCGCCCGTGAGGTGGCAAGTTCACAAACACATCCTGGCTGCCATCCTTGCTCAGTATGGTCACCACCAGTACAGGAGCAGCACCACCACCTCACACTGGATCCCAGTCCCAGACAGCCCGTGCCAGCCAGTGCAGAGGCTGTGCAGGAGACGACAGCAGCAGGTTGCCACAGGGCTGGCTTCTTCCTAACATCATCATTTAGCAGACAACTTGTGCCCTACTGGAGGGTTTATATATCTAATTAAACTTTCTCTAGTTCTCATCTTGTGAATCTATGAACATTTCCAATGCTAGAGTTTGGAATTATTCTCTCCTGAAGGGTTTTGAAGTTAATTATATCATAGTTGTTATTACTGTCTCAACCACAGATACCGCTTGAACCCCATTATTGTGTGTGTTACTGAGGGCTAAAATAAGAATAGCTGCTGCTTTGCTGTGCTCTGGAGCTAGCCTTTCCTACAAACTGCTTCTCTAACCTTTGCCCAAACATTATGCATGCTCAGTTTATATGCAGGTAGTTAACATAGCCCAGTAGGCTACATGAGCTTATTACATTTATTAAACTGAATTCTCTCCATAGAGAACACCCCGAGCACCCTGCCATCCTCCACCTCTGAAGGCATTTGGCTGCTACCACAGAAGACAGCACCCAGAAATTCCCTTTGCAACTAATAAGCAGGAGCTATGAAAGCAAAATTTTCATGCAATTGTCTTTCATATAAAAAACTGAAAATCACTCCTGTAACCTATAAAGAAACCAAGCTGCAATCAAGCTTACTGTAACAAGATGTTAAATGTATGATTACTCCTTTTTCCCCCCCTTCTAAGGCCCCTTTGCTTTGCTTGAGCAAAAGAAAACACCCTCTGAGGTAGCACATACTACACAGTACCCAAGCTGTATTAAAGGCATGTAAATAAAAATCAAGCCCCAGGTGTAATATAATGCTTATTGAAGATGAAGAAACCAAAGGTCTGTAAATTAAAAAAACTTGAATTAATGGTGGCAAAGTCAGCTTTACCTCTGACTCAGTCCAAAAATACAATTTCTCTCCTTCAGTAGAGGCACTTCAGGCTAGAAATTAAATTCGGATCTCTTGCATCACATTCTGTACAGTCAGACACACAAAACATCTACACATCTGACTTTGTCTCGCTCAGATCTGAGGCTGTATGTTCAAAACAGTTTGATGGAAGAAAATCAATTAATATATTTTACAAGTCGTCTTTGTTTGGCAGATCAAAGCAATAGTTTCCTAGTTACTTCCCCGGCTAGAGGGACTGAGATAAGAGCCGCAGCGAGGCTGCAGCAAATCCAACACTTTTTGGACAGACCAGCTATCTTCATCTTTCATACCACACAGCAAATCCCAGGACTCCACAGAGTCAGACAGGCCAAAACCTGCTTCCACTCACGTTTTCATGCACACATTCTGCAAGCAAGCTCACATGCGTAGACCACACACAAGTGCTGAAAACTGAGGTAGCGGACAGGATGGCCGCACATGGCTGCAGATCCACGCTGCCTGCCATCTTAGCAAGGATGTGCACCCTCACCTGCCTCGGGATTAGAAAGATGAGAAAGCTGGGAGGATAAAAATATTCTGCACATTTTAATGAACGTGTAACACTTCCCTCTCCCAATCTCAGAAAGAAAGCCACAGAAATATACGGCAAAAGTAAATATTACCCCTTTGGTAGGTTGGTCAAATCCCACCCCTGCACAGTTCTCACTGTTCCTTGTGTGATCCTGTACCGCCTACAGACCCTCATCCACCATAAAATCCATGTTACACATATCTGCGTTTTCGCTTTTGATATCCAACAAATTTGTTCACTCGAAAAGGCAGTTTGCTAGCCAAGGCTACTGAGAGCATGGCAGCTATGCAGCTACTTCCACTGGCTCTGGCATTTCCACACTCTCAATGCAGCAGGAGAGAGCAGTTCTTACATTCAGCGTGGCACAAAAATACAGATGGGATATTGTTCACCCTTCAGCAAAATTCTCCGGCGTGACATCCCCTGGCCCTAGAAACTCTTCCAATTCAACTTTAAGGTATTCAAAGAGAAAACAAACAAAACCCACCAGCATAACAATTCTGCTTTCACAGGAAAGTAGCTTGCATTCGATTTTTGTAATTCCATCTTTAAAATTCCTCCTTCCCCAAACATTTGAGAGCATTTCCTCTATCTCAGATCTTGTAACTTCTGTGCATTCTCTTTACCGGGGGAGTGGTCCCATGCTAATGGTCTAAGTCAGGACAAATCTAAATCCTAATAAAAGATAAATCTAAAAAAAAAAAAAAAAAAACCCAACTAATTATGCACCTCACACAAAACTGCCCTTTTGTAACACAGACTTATGCCAATAGTAGGTGGAAAGACCTTTGAAAAATAAGACATCCCATATGCCGTCTGCAGCAACTTCACAGCTTTACTACTGAAATTATCCCCTCTCCTTCCAGGCCACCACCTTTACATGACCTTCAGTAAAACACAGAGGATAATACACAATGTGCAGCTTCTTGGGATACCATTCAGTAAAACCTAAGGAACGAAAATTACTGCTAGCTGTTTTTCCAACCCATTCGTACGTTAGTGTCCTGAAAGGCATACTTGGAGCCATTGAAATCAGATTCAATGTACGTTTTACAGTACTTAGGAGGAAAACTATTTTAATTTTTTTAGCCGCTAGAATGTAAAATCCTAGAGGCAAAAAGCTACCTGCAGAAAAACAGAACAGATCTTAAAGGGGAAAGACGTTACCTAGCTTGATAAAAACTGAAGGAAAGCTTAAGCAGGACCTGGTTAAACACAGCTCCAAGGAAAGGAGCAGCTCCTGTTCCTCCACACGGCTGATGCTGGCATGGGGCTTACTGACACAAGGTTCAGCACTTTGTTCTTCAAATCCAAACTGAGCAAATTAGCAGTACAGAGCAACTCCTCAGCTGCCAATAAACAGCAGCTTCAAAGCCCTCAGCGACATATAAGAAACATGCTCCAAGTTTTAAGTACTTACTTTGGGAAATGCAATGCCACCAGATGCCCATGCTTTTTCTTACCTAAAGACTAATGCATCAAAAGTGGTCTTGGTGACGTCCCCTCTGAAAGCTCGTTTGCTCAGAGGCGACAGACAGTTCTCTGTCCATCGCTTCTAGACATGTGCCCAGCCCATTAGTTCAGGTGGACCTCAGCCAGGCACGAGCAGAGGGGCGGTTTTACTGAATGAGCCAGAGCACACGATACCGTGTTTTCGCCTGCTCCATGCTTTAGTCTGGCTATGGGAAGGCAGGACAAAGTTAACCTCTCAAAATGTTCTGAATCAACTTGAATCACAGGGCTAAGCTTGCACTAGTAAAGCACTCTGCATTACCTTAACCAAGGCAGTCCCTGAAAAGAAGGGATCTTCTAAGGCCCAAGACATTTGCTGCCACTTGCGGAACAGCTTTTCTCAATGCAAGGCACCCTGCATTTCACAGAGGCGATAAGAAACCCCAAACAGTTTTGGCTGTAACCTGTCTCTTGGTCGCCCTTCTCTTTTTATATCCCAGGACAGTAACCAGGGCCCTGACTTTCCTCCCTTGCTTAACGAAGGGACCTGATGCTGGAGCTTGCATCCCTGGTTGCCTGACATCCAGTCAGTGCATGGCTTCGGCATCATTCAAACCTTCCCCGGGAACATGATGCAAAAGACACAGTTATTTTTACTGGTACGTTCTTTGTAAGACACCTCTGCTTTGGTTTTATCCTTGTGGGTTTTAATAACTATGCACACGCACAGAGAGCTTGCAATCTAGTGTACTTCGAATTAAATCTTAGCCAATTTATGAGTATTAAAAACCACAATTATATTTTTTTATAACATTTTAATTGTAGTATTACAGAACTCATCTGGTAACACCTAATTATAATTCTAAATGAGCAGCAATTAACAAGCTATTTTATGATGACTACGTCCAAAATAAGCAAGGTCAGGACAGTCCCGCGAAAGGAGCTGCCCGTGGCACCCGGCAGAAGGGAGCCAGTCTATCTTTGGAAGGCACCCACTCCCCAGTTTCTCTATCAGAGCACTGCACCTTTGAAACTCTACAGAGTATCACACACCGAGTACAGGAGTTGCTGCACCTCTCTATCCTTGTCAGGGAATGGGCAGCTCTGCTCCCGTCACAGCAAACACATCACCAGTATAAGCTCACCTGAAGGGACACATGGCTACATTATGTCACCGGTGGGGAAGGTAGGAGCAGCTCCAGCAGAAGCAGTGCTCTCAACCACCAGGTAGCAGCAACACCAAAATGGGATGGACTGAGGACAGAGCAATGAAGGAACCTCTCCACACAGAAGTCATCACATTCCCCCACACTAAAGGCAGCCCACCCACTGACTGAAAAAAAAGGAGAGTTCATCATGGCATGGGGAACACTTCAAATATGCCCCACACTTACTAGTGGGAGGAAGGTTGATACTGCAGACAGAGCCACAGATTTCAGGTCAGAAATTTCAGGACATTTCCCACTGACCTGGATGCTGTCCCAGAAATTTCTTGGAAGAATCTTGCTCCTTCACTCCACGGCTAGTAAGTTACGTCCTTCTACTGAGTAAGCATCCACTGAATGCTTCTAAAGTAGCTATAGCAGAGAAGTATCCCACTAGTAGCATTTTAGAGGTCAGCTGGCAAAGGTTCAAAGCCTAGAGGCTTTGTTTCAGAATGCATTACCCTTTGATGACAGGTTGGGCTTAAATTTTAGTTTTGTCTTTTATCCTTCTAAAATAAAAATTATTTGAGAGCTGAAATGGGGGGGGGGGGGAAATTCTGCATTAATGATATGCAACATACAAGGTAATTTCCTCTTCTCTGAAAAGGGCTTTGTGACAGAGTCATGTATGCGTCTTCTGTTTTTCCCTTTACCACTTTACCCTGTCTTCTAGTGAAAATGAATCGCAAACCTCTCCCAGGAAGAGCACAGGCCATTCCTGACTGCAGGAGAGGAGGCGACAGAAAGGGAACTTGCCTGATGCAGCTGGTATCCTCTCTGCCTGCAGGAACAATGCATTAGATATTCTGAACTAACATTAAAGACATGGAATCATTTGGAAAAGTATCAATGACAGGCTTTTTAAGCAGAAGAACGAAGTACCCAGGGCACTGTCAGAGCTAAATCAGCAATCCAACTCTGGGAGTTGCTGGCAACAGAAAACGTTTTATGTATGCAGGTGGTTTATGAGGAACAATTTATTTACAGCCCTTTTAAAAAGAATACATGAAGGAATTTGAGCACCAATTCCTAATGAAGCACTGCTGTTCATAATAAAGCTTATCTGGTCCTTCAAGCTCTCAGAGATAATTCCTGACAGATTAACCTTCTGCACCACACCAAGGGCACGGGCAGAAAAGGGCTGCTCAGATTCCCCACCACTCTGCCACGCTTTGTCCCACCCACAAGAGCACTAAAGCCTTGCACCAGATGGACCACGGGCTGTAGATCTCTCTGCAAAAGCATTCTGCTCTTCAGCTGAGACTTACAGGCTTCGGGAGATTTTGCAGTCCAGTCAACAAGACGCCGTCCGAACTGGAGGGTGCCTGCACCTGGCACCCCCTGAGGAAGTCGCTGCTGTCCGAGGGAATTTTTACAAATGCAAAATAAAACTAGAAGTATGTATCCTCCTTGACAGCATTTGTCAAAAGGCAGTTAAGACCCACTTTACTAGGTGAAGCCAACTAACCATCTCTGGAAAACCCTTCCTGAGCAAGGCCAACAGTAGAGCTCCACAAGAGCAGGCACGTACAATAAGAATTGAACAGGCACTGCTACCCAAGCTCCAAGTGCACACCCTCTGACCCCCTCAAGAGCCCCTGCTGCCGAACAGCATCAGCAGTGCGAGAGGAGCCAACAGGTTGTTCTTTCTTCACTGTGCAGACAGGAGAAGAAAAGCTGATCAAACCACTGCCTGAAGTGAGGCTGCACCGGGAAGGCCAACCAAAACTACTGGCATAGCAGACTCCTAGGCAGGAACTGTCATTAAGATCAAGACAAGAGTAACTGCTGACAGCCAGCTGTATGAACCAGGCAAAGCTGATTTATTTCTTTTCGAACACACCAGCTGCCCTGGGAAAGCCCACCATCCCCAAATCCTTTTCCATCAGCTGTCCAACAAAGTTTCTTGCAAGTTACTGGAGGCATAAAAACTGCAGATACTTGGCTTTTTATCTTTGAAAGCATTCTACTTGAATTTACCACACTACATGCAAGTGAAACTTTATTTAGCTGAACAAGAATCCTATAAGCCCCCTTTCCCCACCAGAGAGTGAGAACACGTAGAATAACTAGTGCCTTCTTGCTTTACTGAATTCATTATATTAAACCAAAAGCAATGTCATCTTTACTTGAAAGGTCTTGGAAGAGCTTGAAGCAATTCTGCTGCTGCAGCATTTTTGTGTTGTGGATTACCTACAAGCCTTCTTAACCCCTCCGAGTTTGTCAACGCACATACCCATATCCTCCTGAGCTTTCAGAGCAGCCAGCAAGCTCTGAACAGTTAGCAGGCAGAGAGTTAAGGCGCACACTGTGTACAGTTATTGTAACTTGAGCTCCTCTACAAGCTACAGAAGTCCAAGTTTTAGATATTTTTGTCCACAAGAAAGGACATGCAGAATTTGGTAAGTTATCTCAGACATTCCTCATGTCTCGTGCAATTTGCAGAATTAACATCCCAGGCTCACAGGGGCAAGGAAAACGTCAAAATCTTACAACAGGAGACAGTGCTAAAACATTTTAAATGTTACCTTTAAAATATTTCCAATTAGTATTAATATAGAAAGACTTCTGTCTTGAGGGGTTTTGTAAATTCATTATCATTGCATTTTTAAGCTCTTTTTCAAATGGGATTTTTCTGGTCTTTTTTCACCAATAGGGTGCATTGGAAACTAGGGGGGGAAAAAAGAAAAAATGTGTAACTTTCTTGAAATGAAATGTTTAAAAAAACACCCTGCCATAAATAACTGGTTCTGCTTGATATAGTTTATCATTTTTCTGGACAGCTGAAAGCCTTAGGCAAACGCAGGAGAAAACAGCGAACCATCTCATCCATTTTTTGTTTATTAAGCCACATGTTTATTCAAGTGGCTTTGAATACTGAACTACACAAAGTCTTCTGAACCATTCCATACTCAGCAATCAATACTGGGGGGCAGAGAGAATCAAAAATGTCCTTTAAGTTTATTAGCTTCTGGAGAAAGCATCAGATAACAAACCCTTTCATCTCCACTCGCACAACTGAAGAAAAGTGAGAAACGGCAGCCGCCAGAACCAGAGCAGCTCCAGCACGGTGCTACAAGAAGGTGTTCTCAGATGCTTGATATCGCTCCTGCTGAAAGCATCTGTGTCACTCTTGCCCCAGAAGCCTTTTAACCGCCCTGTACAAGCCAGGCTCTCTTACCCTACCTGTGGGGAGCACCATTTACAAAACAACCATTTAAAACACACTTTTAAGCTTTCTTCTGACTCTGCTGTGTGTTCAGGAGAAGGGGTGCATCTCAGGGATGGCTGCACACATGCTGTAGATGAAAGGATGCCAAACAGTGCCAAGTTCTCAGACAAATAGTATCTAGAGGAGACAGAGCGAGTCACAAGATCAAACTGCAAACGCTCCCAGGTTAACATTATTTTGAAAAGGGCTATCTGTACCCTGCCCATTCACAAAGCATCACACCAGAACAAAACCCACACAAGCAAGGGAGGGGAAAATACAGTTTTATATCCAAAGAGTGCCCTAGAGACCACTGTATCATTCGTTTTCATTCTAAACTCAATAAGATTACACACTTGTTATTTAGATTAAATAGCTACAGCACCACGGGGTCTTGCTGCAGCATTTAAGACCTTGTTGAGAGCATGCCTGCCCTAATCCAGGCAAGGGGTCGAACTCTTCCAAGTTAGCTTATTGCACCTTTGAGAGAAGAATTAATTCTATCCCAGCAGTGCCCACAATGGTGTGTCCAGTCCAAACACGTAACAGCAGCCGATGCATTCCAGACAGGCTCACACTGCACACGGCAGAGGAGCGAGGGTGCACACACTACGGCTGGCTGCATCCCCCAAACCATCCATTAGTACTCGGCCAGTGACAAGAAAAGTACAGCCCTTCCTCCCCTTAAGACAGACACTAATCTATTACAACTCTACAAGCTAGGGTAATTAATCAAAAGTCTATCATACCATATAAAATGAAAATGGCTTGAAGATGTGCCTATTCACACCAATTAATTATTAAAGGAGCATTAGCTGAAGCTTTTCACCTGCCATTTAAAAGTTTGTGATAACACGACATGCATACAACTAGGGCAGCACAGTCCACAACTGCAGCTGCCCACCCACCACAGGCACCCCGGTTATGCCAGTACCTGCCCCGCTTCTGCAGACTGGTCCCAGTGCACCAGCCTGCCTGCTGGGGATGCTCAGTACGTACAGCTGCGAAATCACCATGAGGAGCCAGCGGGTTGCCCCTCCAAGCAGCGATCCCAACAAGCCTTAGCACGTGTTTGCCTGACATTCCCGCTTTTGTTTCAAAATAAAGTCCTCAAGCAAGAAGGTGAGGGCTCAGTAAACAGTAGCACAAGTGTTCCTAGAAACCACCAACCGTGCTGTTTTCAGCTGTGTTCACACTGCTGTAATCAATGGAAGCACTCAGCAGTGATGAGTACATACCAGCAAGAAAAAACACCCCATCCTTTCTGCCATGGCTGTATCTTCCTCCAGACCAACCAATGAATCAAGATCACTGACTGCAGCAGGAGGCGAAACACTGAGAGGGCTGGTGCTTAATTAAGCAGAAGTAAATACATCCCAGATCAGGAGCAGACTAAAATCACCTCTGTAGCACATAAGCCAAGAGCAGACGAGAGCACAGCAGCTTCAGAGTCTCTCACATTTCTACCACTTATGACCCGAGCTTTATTCTAATTGCACCAATTGAAGAATGATTAGCAGCTGTGTGGACATTAAATGCCCCGTTGATGTAACCAAAACAGATTTGCTTTATTCAGAATGATTACTTAAGGCTGTAGCTGTGAAACTAGAATGAATCAAAATAGAAACATACAATAAAAACACTAAACAGCACCTCAGAAACGAGGGGGGTGGCAATATATCCTTAGTAATAATTTAAAAGCCACACACTTTAACATCAGGCTTTCTAGAAAGGGAAAGGCAGGCACTATTTCCATGAAGAACCATAAATCTTCTACAGTGTGCTTCTCATCCTTTACAGTCTTTAAAGTTAACTTTTATGAATACTAACAAAATTCACCCCACCTATGTTTTGCATCTGGTTTCTATGTAAGAATCCATATCCAATTTTACAGTAATTTTTTATTTTAGCTGCAAAGTGTTACACACAACTCAAGATCAGCAGAAATACAGAGTCTTATTCAGAGACCAACTTCCGTGAGCTGGGGGAGGCGAGCAGTAAGTGCATCCCTGATAGACACTCCCGATAAACCACCAAGCAGGCACCAGCACTCCTTGGTGTTGTTTGGAAAGTAAATACTAAGCTGTGACTTTAAGCATTTTTGCCTCGCCTCCCATCTTTCACAGATGCTCCTCTTCACAGCTTATCTCCCAGCTGAACAGTGAGAAATGGGGGACCCCAGACTGGCTGCCAGCCAGCCAGCCTTTTCAAGCTTCCTTTTTAATACCATTACCTATGAACACATTACATTTACTTGGCCTCCAGTCACCTCATTAACCCTGGCAGCAAAACAACTAACATAAATACAGCTTACAATATATACTTGATTAGAAAGCCGTGCATTTTTCCTTAGCACTTCATGTAAAAACACAAATCACAAGAGGTAAGTCTCTAGCTGTTAACCAGCTATTTCCCTCTCCCCTCCAAGGAAGAAATCGTGTTTTTCTCTGGCGGCAATATATGATGTTCCTGTCATTAAAGCTGTTTCAGAACAGCTTTAAAATACATTTGTGTTTCATAACTACCTGCCAGAGCCCTTGTTCAAAACTCTCATCTCTCAATATACTGTTTCAAGGGAAGCTTTATGTTTGAACATCAAGTCCACAAAAGAACACGTGTACTTAAAGGTGGTTGGTAGAGTCCTACTCACTGCATTCAAAACACAATCCATACCCTGGCCTTCCCAGACCAGATTTTGTGCATGCTATGGAGACAGCATCACAGGGCTGAAAAACCCCAGACAAGGTTCCCTTAAAGCAGGTACTGGCCAGTTGAAAGGGTCTCGTCAAAGATCCTCCTCACTGAGATTAGCAGTCACAGTGCCGCAGCTGCTCTGCCCCTCCAGGTTTTACTCAGCAAGCAGATCTCACATCTTTCACTGGAATCCAATATAGACCTGCCAAGAGTTTCTTTCCAAAGGACTTTTAACCATGATGAGCACACCTGTTCATACATTATTTGTGCATATATTACATTTGTATACATACGTTTCTATAAAAATTATACCATCCATGTATTTTATAGTCAATGTTTTGTAATTTTCTTTTGAGCAGCCCCACTAGCACCCTTGTGCTTTGCTTTTATTTCAGAGGAAGCAGAGAGGATGCGCTGCCAGCAGCTGGCCAGGTCTGGAGCCCCCACCCTGCTTCCAAACACAAAGTTCTCCTGCAGCCTTGCCAAGTGCCTTCACTTGCACCCCCCAACCACAGCAGCAGTGACACTCTGCCTCCCGACACTATTTTGTGAGAATAAATTTATTTAAAAAAAGAGAGACAACAAAACACAAAGCAAAACAAAAAAATCCAACTATGAAACTCTGAAAAGTAAATACTGCTGTCTTCAAAACATCAGAAGCTTACTCCAGTTGCCAGGCTTCTATAAAAACACACAAGAAGTTATCCTGCAAACATCTTCTGGGGCAATTTCATTATTCTGTTCTTTAAATTCCACTAAAGCTCTACTTTTATTATGATAATTTATGCCACCACTTTGGAGAAAAGCAGAAAGACACTTGAATTCTAGTTTTTGCAACTTAAGAAAAGCCTATAAAATATACTGGTTATCTCTTCTAACCCTGTACCAACAGAGGTTTGGCTCCAGCAGAAGAACAATGAGGTAAGAAATCAAAACGGTCACCTATCTGCTGGCGGTGCATAAACACTGTACTTATTAGCACTTTCACGTGCCGATTTTCGACTAAGCTCTTCCTCCCAGCAGTAACAGCAGAAACGACCGCTTCAAAAACGCGGTCATCCAAATGTCACAAAAGAGAGCAAATGATCCTGCCATGAGAGACCTGCTCCCACACTGGCACCGGAGGAGAATAACCCAGCTCCATGACTCGCCTTATCCCTCAAAGCCAAGGCAGGCTCTGGAGAGAGGTGAGCGCAGACGCCGCACCAGGAGGTCCGGCCAATACTGCCCAGCTCTCTGCAGCCTGCAGTGGTTCCTCCATTTTGAAGAAGAATTAGGATCATCCTCCTAATTACATGCCAACAATTAACTGGAATCTTATTGGGCTGTGCATGTCACCTGTTAACAGGGCTCCATGAAAAAGGGCTAAAACTGGATGCAGCAGATGGAGCTATATATTCTGCCCATCTCTGGAGAGCGGATTTGTAATGCAAAACACTGAATTCAAGATGTGACCCATGGATACAAGGAAGCAATCAGAACCAAACTGATTAAACAAGACCCAGGTCTCAGCACAGTGTACAGAATACTAAGCAGAAGCAAAGATACCTCTGAGAGGGAAACAAACTGCACGCTGAACCATGCACCAGCCAGATCTTCACTGCACTGTGACCACCTCTTCAGAAAAATCAGACTAGTCTTCTAGCAACTCACCAATGCCAGAAACATCTGCATCCCAGTCACTTATTTCTGAAACACAGATGAAAACCTCAGGTTGCTGAGCTGAGGTTTTATAACAGGGAAGCCTGGGGCCGTGACGCTGCAGTCCACGCAGCCAGACACAACCCCACTTGTTGCTAAGCCCTCCAATTCAGACTTAGAGTATCCCAAGTCAGAACACCAGTCTGGATTATTAGCCTGGCCTCTCTTACAACCCCAGTGATGACATTTCACACAGTTACTGCTATTCTGAGCCAAATTCCTGTCTGACTAAACCAAATCTGGGTTCTGCACAGAGGAAACTGGACTTATGCCTGACTTAGGCTTTGCTCCCAGCTCAAGTACCACTGGCTCCAGCACCCAGTCACACCTCCCTGCTCTGCTTCTCGCTGTGCTTACAAAGTGGTTTTAAATCCTTGCATTGGGAACTGTGCTTTCCCTTATCAACGCTGATCTGGCTTCACAGACCTCCCACTCATTTTGCTTCATCGGCTAATGGAAGAGGAGGAGAACTAAAGGAGAAGAATTAAACAGCCCTGTGAGCTCCTGCAGCCACTTTCTCACAAATACTCCTGACACACACTTGCTTCTCAGCCCCAGCCCTGCTCAAACAGCCATCAGGAAAACTATGATTTAGACTTTCAACAGCTCCTCCAGTTCAACACAAGAAACCAACCACCCTTAAAGCTGGCTTTGTTCCAATTTCTCTCAGCAAAACGCTTACCCCTCAGTCAGCTGGAACCAGCCCGATACATTATTTTGCTGTCTTACAACTCCCGACCAAGCAGATGATGTCACAAAGCCTTGTAAGAATAAACATATTCTTACACACACCAAAAAAATGAACCAACTAAGCTATAAGACAAGACAGTTTCTGGAAGGCTCTGCAGACACCTTTACACTGCCTGGGCCCCACAGCCAAGTTTTTTTTCTCCAGGACTTAGAGAGAAGAAAAGCTTTCAAATGTCAGTACAGTGCTCGCCCGCTGACTTACAAGAGCAGATGCCACCAAGCTGCTGCACGGGCCGCAAGACTCAGCAACTGAGTGCTTTTGGACAATGCATGTTCTACGCACACATACACAAACAACAGAGCAACCTAATCATCAGAATATTTAGAGACACATTGTTCAAAGACACTCATACGGCCTCTACAATCACACTTCTTGATCTGGGTGAATTTACTTCAGATGTACAAAGATGCTGGGGCAGCCTTTCTCCTTCCCTCTTTCCCTGACAATTTCTTCATGTTTGGGGGATTTCATTTTTTATTTGTTGCCTTTCTTATAGCTCGACAGAAAGTTTCTGTTATTGCACCAGATTCATCCCTTTCTGTTTAGCAAATGTTGATTCTCCACCACCCTCCTACACATCTCACACAGAATTGCTAGTCTCTTATGTGTAACAACAACAACAACAACAGTGTACTTTTATCTTACTATAAAATACACAGTTCCAACACATTCGGCACCGCCTGGACATTACTGTTCAGCGTAACTGAATCAAAGAGACTGCAGCCCCCTCAAGCACAAGGGTCCGCAGTGCGGTGCCAGTGCTGCAAGCCGGCAGCAGCCGGGCGCAGAACCGGGAGCGGTGGCTGCAGCCCTCCTGCGCTCGCCGCGTTCCTGGACCTGAAACCGATGCCCCACTCAGCTGATGTGCCTGTATCGATGCTACACAGGTGTGTAATAACGTGGGCCTCAAATACCTAACAGCCTGCTCCTGCATCTGATGAACAGGAGAAATAATTATCATTTTACTAATGACTTGAAAACACTATCGCCCAAGTTCTTTTTCAGGGGGCTGGGGAGACACTGTGAAGAGGATACATAATGGTGGTGATACCCTTGCTCCACTGGCTTCTCCCACACAAGACTTCATGCCTTTGTGCCCAGCACAGTCTCAACCCTCCAACCCCAAGCAAGAGAAGATTTTGCTGTTGTTGTTGTTGCTGTTTTTTAAGACATGCCTTCGTACCAAACACGCCACTCCACTTCTGCATTCCTGAGCTCTGCTGTCTGTAAACAAGAGTCAGGATGGGTACTGTGCGGTCCAAGTTCAGGTCTCTAGATGGGAGATGGCATGTAAAAAACAAATATTACAGAATACAGCAGGGTATCTCTCACATAACCAGCTTAAAAAATCACCTTTTAATGATAAATCTCACCATCAGGAGCATCTAGCACAGCATGACTGCTGAGAGCAGCGAGTTGGTGAAGATAAGGTGTTTTTTCTTTCTTGCAATTTTTAATAAAAATGTAGCTATGGGACTAAGTTTACTTTTGCTAGTAAATCTTCAGAATAAAATGATTGCTCGTTCTATATTCAGGTGCTTTTAATGTGTATGAGTCTAGCCATTTGCGATTCAGCAGAGATCAGCTCTTGAAGTTAAAAAACCATATCCCTACTTCCTCTTCAAGAATAGGGCATGATCAGCCGGTTTCCATTTAATATGGACAAGCATGATTTCAGCATTATTCATCACTCTGATTTCAATAATGAAATGAGAGGTATTCCTCAGACTAAAAGGTTTAAAAATCTAACTACCTCCCATAATCTTCTAGTCCTCTAAAAGAAATTAAGTTGATGCCCTGCAAGAGATTTAATGGACAACAACAGTTCATCTCAAAACACTGAAGCACTGTTCGTGGAATGGAAAGATCAGTTGTCTCCTTGGGTGACACCGACCGTAAGATCTAAACTCAGCCGGCAGTCAATGCATTCTCCTAACTGTTGAGTTTCAGCACAGTAACTGGGAACTTTCTACTTCCCTTCCGGGTCATGAGTCACTGCTACATATTTCCTCACCTTTTATGAGAGAGTGACTGAATACAGAGACTTTCAGCCTACCTGGACTAAGTTCCTTCAAGCAGCATAGCTACTTCTGATAAAGATCTATTAATGAGGACAGCCATTCTCTGAAAGGTGCCTTTGAGCATTTGTCCCCTTCCTCAGCCAGCCCAAAGACTGTGTCTCTGCCCTGTCGTCTGACGTGGGAATCACAGATGGCAGTGCAGAGGCAAGATAGACCTGCAGGTCCATAAGGACGGGGGAAAACAATGGAGAACAGCCCATGGAGAGTGGATTATAGTCTTGAAACATTTTCCCATTTATTCTGGCAAAAGGTTCAGAACAAAGTGTTCATCAGCAAGCTCTGATGAGAACAATATGAGGTGGCGCGTGCTTTGCATCCAATCCTTGGATGATGCTTCCTGAATAACAGGTGTTCAAAGCAATAAGGCTACACCCTATCAAAATTCTAATTTTTATATCGCTTTAATAGTACTTTACAAAGTCACCATAATTAGGGCCCTCACCCCACCTCCTAGAGCCTACAGATTGCTGGCCGATGTGCAAAATACCACGCAACTGTGGAAAAGGGGTATTTGGTAAAATAAGTAACTAACATGGAGAATATTCTTTCTCTCCTCCTTCCAAGTGATTAAATAGAAGGATCACGAGGTTCATTATTTCAGCAACAGATGTTTAATTGTGAAGGTTTAGTCCTTCCTGGCCAAAAACTTTGACATTTCACTAGATTGGTTTATTGGTCAAGTAAGAACACGTATCCCAAATAACTTTGTTTTGAAATAACGAGACCGTAATCTGATTTGCAACATACTTGTTACTCCTATATCACCAATGAGCACCGTGTTTATTATCAGCTTCTGAAATCCTCCTTATACACTGCAGTTCTTCAGCGTGGTGTGATTTGTGCTCGCAGCGGCACCGAAGTGCCTCCTCTTAAAACGCTATCCCCTGTTCAAAACTGCCGCAATGTATTTAAAAACTATACAAGGAAAAGAAAACAAGCTGCACCGTACAGCTTCTCTGCACTATGTAATTGACTTAGTAATTTCCATAAACCCCAGTGAGAAGTTACCGGTTTGTCAATCTATTCTCTTCCACACACCAGATTTAGGGAAAATGCATTGAAATGGCTGATTTACTAATTCTGCCCTAGGTACTACTTCAGTAGCAGATGCCATCTAGCCCAAGAGAATAATCTCATTTAAAGGAGCAAAATGCAACTACAAAGCTTCTCTAAATTTAGTACAGATCAACCACCAAGAAGGGAACATTTATGAGGACACGAGAAAGGTCTGTGCTACCAGTACAGATGCAACCCAAATATCTCATCTACACCAACAGAAGCTGCTACTAGGTGGAAAATAAAATTGTGAATTACACACATACACAGGGCCTGCTGTATCTTGGTGCGATTGCTGGGAACTCCATTAAGGTCATAAATATAGTGATAGCTAACAAGAAGTTCAGCAGAGGGATAGATATTCTCCCAGTAGGAGAAAATGCTCTTAACAACTACCTGTGGGATTATGAAAATAGGCTACTTAAGTATCAGCTGCTGTTAGTCATATTGTACTGCCTGCCAGATCTAGGAGAGTTTTCACTTTGAACACATGCTTGGAGTGCTTTTTCTTTTATCAAGGGAGTATAAACACTAATCTTTGGGGAGGACAAACAAAGCAACCTACCCAGCACGGAGAACGGACGCGCTCATCAGCCCACGAGGAGCATTAGTAACTTGCGGTATCATCACGTTACCGAGAGACAGTCGGTAAATCTCTACAGTTGTCGCTTGTGAGCACGAGCGGTGTGGACAGGAGTGTCTGAACACAAAGGCATCACCGACCCAAGGACCTCACCAACCACACAAAGCAGAGCAGAGGAGATTAAGTGCCGTGGGAAGCAAAGGAGGAATGCTGCAAACGTACTGCTGAAAGCTTTACAAGACAGAGAAAATTCTGCCCAACCATCACATGTGATTCTTTTCTCAGAAATAACTGGGGTTTTTTTCTTCTATTTGCAGACTAGTTTGGCAAGTTTTCTTTCTTTACCCATGAAGGAGGTATACCTGCTACATCCAAGGGGTTACAGAATTTACCATTTTTCTCATTCTTTCACCCCCGTCATGTCTCTGGCATAAAGCTCCCTCTTCATTATAAAAATACTTTGTACAACCTTACTGGGTTCACACAAAGGCTTTTAGGACCGCCACGAAGACAGAGAAGCACAAGGTACATCTACTACACAAAGAATTACAGATTGCATCTTAGGTTTCTAGAAAACAAAGGTATGAGTGATTAACATGTATCTATGTCTAAAATTAATTGCAGAGCAACAGTACTGCTCAGTGAAACCGAGAACTCCCTACTACCAAAAAGCAGGGGTAATTATAGTGTGTATGTAAAGGGCACAGCATTCTGAGTGTTAAATCACCTTTAATTATGTTTTCTGAATCTGGAACACTGACATTTGAATTCCTAACACTACACCGATATACCACGTTAAATCAAATATGCCAACAACTCTATTCTGAATCACCTTGAAGGCTTGCAAACCGGAGCTGTGTTTGAACACATTTATCTTTCTCCTTACACTCTTTCAGCCATTCAGTGAGACCACAATGTATACTTCTGGAGTCATAAGTGGTCACCAAAGCAACAGCGTGGATGCCAAAAAGCAGGATTTCAACTTGACTGCGCAGGGTGGCAGGGAGAGCAAGGTGATCACAATGCCTCCATTGTAGCCTTGATCCTGCAGCTCAGCCCTCCGGCAAACTACAAATCCTTCATGCACTGAATGCAAAATGAATAACTAGGAAAGCAACTGAAAATGACTTTTGTTTTCTTTTAACTTCTGTTCCTCATACTAACGGCCTTTAAAAGGGTCTGGGCGATAACCGTAGCCTGCGATAAGCGAGAGGAGAAATATCCCCGGCTACGTTTTCACGTCTCCAAGTGGGTCACAGAATGTAATTAAAAACAAACCAAAAATATTTCTTCTTCAATCATCTTAAAGTTGTCTATTTTCTATTTATTACCAACCCTTAGAGGGGCAGGTCAGCACCACAGTTAGTGCACAGTGCTGCCAACAGACCTTGAGTTCCTCCCTCAGACATTTACATACCACAGTCTTTCTCTCATGTTGTCACATACCCACAATTGTATGACCAGTGTAAAAATACATACTGCTCGTAACTGTATTGCTTAACTTCTCACAAAGAGTTTAGGTTTCTTAACAGTTGCTAATCTGCTGTAAGAGGCCTGAGAGGGAGTATTTGTTTTCAGGTGTTTTCCCCCTATTTAGCGATGCCCTTTTCCTCCCTTACTCCAAGGCAGATGTTTATCAGGTTTCACAATCCAGCTAAAAGAGGTTAAATTAAGAAATTTCCCTTCCTTGCCTCCTCTGTTCAAAAGCTGTTACATTACTCCTTTCACAGTTTGTCCAAACACTGCAGCTGCTAAATGAATAGGTATTTATGCACATACGCTCATTATTAGAAACATTTATGTTAATTCAATTGTGACAAAGAAATCCTGTTGCAACCACACCAGGACTTGCCAGGGTTCAGCTGTGCAGAGCTAGCACAGTGCTGGCAAGCCCAGGGATCAGGATGGGGATGCGTCACCAGCACCTCTCCTGCTTGCCTGCCTTGCCTAAGCACCAGCAGACTTGCACCCCGGTGCCCGAGCAGCAGCGAACGCCTTTCTCCACCAAAACCATCCACACAGCTCTGATGCTACTGCCAGGGAGCAAAGAGGGATGGAGGGAGATAGCACTGCGAGGGCAAAAGGTCCCTTCAGGCAGAGGTGGGCAGCAAGCCAGGCACCCAGAGAGACAAAACCAGCAGGGCAGGACGGGGAACACCAGCAGCACTGGGGACCTGTCAGCCCTGGCGCCCTGCTGGCAGTTCTCGTGGCTGCCCTTGCGCAGTGAAAGCGCTTCTCTCCTGCGGATCCCAGCCTAGTAGCATAGCTTTGTAAACACCATCCAGCAGACAAGATTTTCACTTTCAAAACCTCCAGGCAGCTCCCAGACACTCCTTTTAAATCTGCTGCTGTCACACGTCACACATTTCCTCTGCTTCCCACCCATAAGAAGGGGGCTGCAGACCAACGGCATTGAACACTGGAGCAGCACAAAGCTTCTGCTGTAACATCTTGAACCAACAGATGTAGAAAGATGGTCTGTCACAGAGTGACCAGCATTAACCCTGATAATATCAGGTTTTAAGGAACAATACAAAGAATTAAGAGTCAATCTTGGAGGATTTCAGAATTGAACTGCCTACCGTTTTTCCTCTCTGAGGATTCTACAGCTGCATGGGTGTTGAAAGCACATGACCTTACCAGCAGAGTAAGACAAAAAGCAAAGCTTATTTAATATCTCTGCAGCAAGTCCACAGAAGTCTTAGCATGCACTGTAGGCAAAAGGCAGGCCAGGCCTGGAGTTCTTAGTTTTTTCTTTGAGATCATCTGAAAAAGATGAGTGTTTTACCTACATAGATAAGATAACAAACCATTAGCTCACCTGTATGAGTAATGCTTAACAAAAGATATGATTTGACCTCATTACAGCTGCACTGGAGAAAGTCATCGAACACCAGTAAATAACAAAACAGTTAACACCAGCACTCGCTAAAATGCTTCATTCGTATCTGCCATCCCTAAATACCTCACAGTCTGCAAATGGGATGGTTTTATTGTTTTTAAATACACAGAGGCACGTATTCCTTAATTACACTTTAAACCAAGAACAAAGGTCGCGTATATGCTCTTAGTAAGAGACAACCATCCAGTCACTGTATGTTCTGTAAACAACTCCCATCACTTCAACAATTACCAGTAGACCTTTAGACTTATGCATCTCTTGGCCCCTTTCATATTGGAAAAACATCATTAAAACAGATTAAAACTGCTATTCCAGTCAGACCACTTATCTAATGCTTGAAGAAAATGTGTACCTGCAATTCTCTCCTTCAAAACAAATGATAACATCAACTGTTACTTCAGACTCTTAATCTTGAAAGAAAATTTTCTCTCTAATCACAGACTACTAAAACTACTCTCTCTTGTGCCCATGGCAGGGAGGTTGGAACTAAATGATCTTTAAGGTCCCTTCCAACCCAAACCATTCCATGATTCTTTTAAAACTATGCATTTGCATAAACATGAAACAGTTTCAATTAAACATTTTTAGGATGGATGAACACATCAGTTGTATGCATTCAGATATGCTGCATAAAAGGAAATAACTTCAAGAAAAAATATACACGAAGTACAATTTTACAATTAACACCTGCTTTATCTCTCGTTTTCTAATATGACATTTAATCTACAGGCACGAATCAGAGCCCTTTGTCTCACAATGCCATTTTCCCCTGGAGCATTCATGTCTCACTTCAATAAAATACCAGCACACAAGGGCCTGAAACCAGCTTTACCTGCAGCACAGACAAGTCCCAAGCTATCAACTTGTAAAAGCATTGGAAAGGCAGCAAGAACAATATTGACAGATGGGCTCTCCCACATTCCCCCCTGCTCTGGCACCACCTTCTCTACTAATTCATCTTTGGGGAGTTGATGGGTAATGATCCATTTCAGTCTCAAGGGGGCATGGGGTATTTCAGATCCTGGGGTGGGGTCTTTGGCTTACCCCCCAACTTTCACTCACACTTTCAGGAAAAGATGAACTCAGCAATCGGTGCAGTTCACCTCTCTCTAGACTTTCTCACCTCCATCCCTGGAAAAATAATGGAGAGGCTCATTCTGAAGGTCATCTCCAGGCACATGGAAGAGAAGAAGGTTATCAGGAGTAGTCAGCGTGGATTTACCAAGGGCAAGTCATGCTTGACTAATCTGATAGCCTTCTATGATATTGTAACGGGATGGATTGATGCAGGGACACCAGTGGATGTTGTCTATCTTGACCTTAGCAAGGCTTTTGACACAGTCTCCCATAGCGTCCCCGTGGAGAAACTCGGGAAGTGTGGGATAGAAGAGCAGATGGTAAGATGGGTTAGTAACTGGTTGGACAATAGAGTCCAGAGAGTGGTGGTCAATGGTGCCAAGTCCAGCTGGAGAGCTGTAACAGTGGAGTCCCCCAGGGATCAATGCTGGGACCGGTCCTGTTCAGCATCTTTATCGATGACGTGGATGACAGGACAGAGGCTTCTCAGCAAGTTTGCTGACAACACAAAGCTGGGAGGATTGGCAGAGACACCTGAAGGTTGTGCGGCCATCCAGCAAGGCTTGGACAGACCAGAGAACTGGGCAGAGCTGAACCCAGTGAGGTTTAACAGCGATAAGTGCAGAGTCCTGCACCTGGGGAAGAATAATAAAGTACACCAGTACAGACTGGGAGGTGATCTACTGGAGAGCAGCCCTGTGGAGAAGGACTTGGGAGTCCTGGTAGACAACAAGTTCTCCAGGGGACAGCAATGTGTCGTTGTGGCCAGGAAGGCCAGTGGCATCCTGGGGTGCATTAAGAAGAGCGTGTCCAGCAGATCGAGGGAGGTTCTGCTCCCCCTCTACTCTGCACTGGTGAGGAGTACTGCATCCAGTTCCGGGCTCCCCAGTTCAAGAGAGACAGGGATCTGCTCAAGAGAGTCCAACAGAGGCTACAAGGATGATGAGGGGACTGGAACACGTGTCTTATGAGGAAAGCTGAGACACCTGGGGCTCTCTAGCCCGGAGAAGACTGAGAGGGGATTTGATAAATGTTGATAAATATCTGAAGGCTGAGTGTCAAGAGGAAAGGGACAGTCTCTTCTCACTCCTGCCCTGTGACAGGGCAAGGGGGAATGGATGTAAGCTGGAGCACGAGAGGTTCCACCTTAACATGAGGAGGAACTTCTTTACTGTTCGGGTCACAGAGCCTGGAACAGGCTCCCCAGAGAGGTTGTGGAGTCTCCTTCTCTGGGGATTTTCAAAACTCACCTGGATGCGTTCCTGTCTGACCCGTGATGGATTGTATGGCCCTGCTCTGGCAGGGGGGTTGGGCTTGAAGATCTCCAAGGTCCCTTCCAACCCCTAACACCCTGTGATACCTGTGTAATTTCAGTAACAACTGGGGGGTTTATTCAACACGTTAGATGTCCACGGCCATTTCCAGAACTCTGAAGCTCCAACCAGTGAGCAATGCCCATCCACAACCATCATCCACTCATCGTATTTGGCCACTAAAGCTTTGGCAAGTCTGGATGCTTTGGCAGCATCACCAAGACTACATTTTTTGTTTTAAACTACTTCCATTGCACTTGAACTACCCCTTCGTATCTGAAGTAACCGATGATACCTTTGGGTCTTCTTGCAAAGAGGCCCTGCTAGAGCGGTACAAAATTAAGGACTAAAGTGAAATAATAAAATATCAACTCGGTTTAAGAGGGCATTGCCTGTCTTACTTCCACTTCCCAGAAGGGAGCCAGGCACGTACTCAGAGAACAGAGTCATCCACTCCCACCTTATCTATGGACTGTGGTTTTAGCCTCGAGCCTGCATTTAAATTGAGGGCTCCTATGGAACGCCAGTGGGTGCTCCCCACCTCAGAACGTCACTGTCCTCAGCAGCAGAAGGCGCATCAGGTCTGCTGTCATTCCCAGGAGTGTTCAGTTGCTGCTCTTTCTGGCTTCCAGGGAAGGGCTGCAGGGCACCTACTCTTCAAAGGGAAAGGGCAGCGCAGGGCAGCACAGACCATTTCAGCAGCTGTAAATACTTTACCAACTGCAGAGCCATTGGAATTAAAACAGCAATTTTGAAAACATTCTTTTATTCCTCCCTGACCACACCACACAATGGGCACCTACGCTGACCGTATCGTCATGGAACCCTCAGCGTCTCCATGCCTGTGGTCTGACCGACAAGCCACACAAAGTAAATATAAAGAAAGTTAGGCAGAGAAGCAGACTCATGGGTGGAGCACATGGCACGTCTATACATAAAAACAAACAATACTTCAACCAATTGTTATTTTTGTCCATATGTAAACAGTAGCACACAGAGAAAGCAAGTCTCCTGCCCTGCTCTTGCTGTAAGACTGCGAGAATTATTTAGCAATGCAAAGAGGAATAACTGTCCTATGAGCGCAGCTGAAAATCCAATCCCCACACAAAAGGTGGGCTGAAGCAAACAGGAGCGTGCAAAGGGCTCCCACGGATACAATGACTTCCAATCAGTTAGGCCCTTGTAGAATGGGTAGCTGCCAACATCTGCTCTGATGTCACGGAGCAGCAGAGGGTTTGGAATTGCCACTGGATCTCTGGACAGTGCTATGGGCTGCACTGAAAATGCATATGGCTTTCCAAAAACTGTGTATGGCTTTCTGAGAAAGCGTGAAGTACAATACCAGGGCCAACAAATTCAGCAGGGAAAAGTGACATCCAGGGGATGCCATGGCCCTGCCACCAAAAATAAGCTCATGTGTTAGAAAACTGAGATTCAGAGACTCTCTCCTTTTTCTAAGCAAGCATCACAGGTTTCCCTCTTCACTAGGCTCATGACTTACTCTGATCTGATTCAGCTTTTCAGAGGAAAATGAAAGATCCTGACTTCCGAACAAAAAAGTTTTACTGATCTGTGCTTCAAAGTAGGCGGTTAAGCTACAGAGTTAGTCATTCTCCACAGCTGCTGGCCATTGTCATTCCTGTAACAGCGTGATGCCCGTCTAACACATACAGACACCGATGTGCATTAATTTAATCCACAGGTCCCTCTGTCCCTGGATAAAACACTGACTTTAACCCTAAGCTGCTGCCAACAGTGACGAGAAAAGCTACAGAGGAGCAATGGAAAGAACTTGTTTCACCACCTGAAAGCACCCATAATTAGGAAGTGATGGATGTCGCTAGTACAAGTGAGTGATGTTTTTCAGGAGCTCTCTCATCTGTAACTGCACTGTTTTCAGATAAAATAACCCTTTCTGTCAGATAGTGTCAGGAATGTCTACAGCCAATCAGTCACTCTGCTATCCAACAAAAAAAATCATAGAATCATAGAATGATACGTCAAACATGACGTACTTGTCATAACATCTGTGGCGTGTGGTGTATCAACCCTTCCTGTTTGTGTACCTCATCAGTTAGGGTCTCCAGCTCCAGCAACACCAATCATTTGTGATCCTGAGAGAAAGAGAAACTAAAAAAACCATATATATATATACACACGCGCGCACACAAAGAACTCAGACCCATGTGAAGCAGATCTTTGTTTGAGCAAAATACCTTTTAAAACAGCATCAAACAGTATTTGCCATCTGGAGTTAATGATTATCAGGTAAAACTTGGGAGAAAGCCCCACTTGCCACTGCTGCACATTGGCTGGCAAAGCAGAACCACCACAAGAAACAGCTGGGAAGCAAATCAACAAGATGAGTGGGATCTTCAGATCTGGATACCATAAAATTTCACACTGTAGCAGCTTCGTTTACAAGACTTTAACAAACATTAAACAAGGAGAACAAATAACTAACACAATTAACCAAGATTACACATATGGCCTAAAGTCTCCGTGCCACCATGCAAGTGCCAGGAGAGACTGTGCCAGCAGGGAGGACAGGGCAGCTCCATAACCACGTGACCCTACAGACCACCACAGCTATCACAGCCAATAACCCCTTGACTGCCGCAGCTCTGAAAAAGGTGGCCCTGTCAGTCAAAGCAAAACAAAAAAGCCATTAGCCTGATTAAGGGAACTGGGACAGATGAGCAAGACAGACCATTAGTCTTTGGGAATGCCTTCTGTGGTCACCTGTCAAACAGCATAAGCTATAGTTTTAAGTGATTAAAACTGACCTTGACAGAAACCTTAGCCTTGACATTCTAACCCAGAAGAAAAAAACGCACTGAATTTTTGCTAATGTTCGTGCAACAGACCACCCCTCGGAACTGCAACACACTGCCCTTCTAGAAGTCACCTTACAAAACTTGATGGAGCTCAAGAGAGAGTTAACGTTTCATTTCCGAAGAGCGTTCTTGATCTTTAAACACAGCCACGGTATATTAATATTTAACCACTGCATGTTAGAGATTGCATATCACTGTTACAAGCTCAGAGCTATTACTTTTACAAAGCACTAAGAAGAAATAGATGCTGAAGTCACTGATCACATGCTCCTTATTTATTGTGATGGGACACAGTCAGCTTCTCTGATTAGGTACATTTATTATATTATAAGGCAACAATCCACTCCATACGTTTGAGCACCCAATCCAATCCGTACGTTTGATGCGAAGGTTTCTTAAAGGCTACAAATCTGAACACCTGTATCCTAGAAAACATGCTGGTGCTTCTAACAAAAGAAAATGCTGAAGCACTGAAGAAATTTAAACACTGATTAGTGTTTCCTCTTGAAGCCTGATTGAGAAAACAAACATTTTTATGTTATTAAGAGACACTACTCAAAGGGAAGCAATCTCAGTAAGACCTGGCCCTTCTGAGATGTTGATTAACATTACCTGGAGGAGCATTGCCACTGACCTTGATGGAGGATGGAAGTAGGTTACTGAACCTCAGAATAAAGCAAGCAGAAAGGGACCTCTCCAGGTCCCTAGACCAAACCACTGTTCCAAGTAGGGATATCTCTGAAGTCAGACCATACTTTCCCGAGCCTTACCCAGCTGATTTTCCAAGTACCTCCAAAGACAGAAGCACCACAAGCTCTATGGACCCTTGTTCCAGTGCTCTCAAGCCGAACTTTTGGAACTTTACTTGCTGCATCCTCTGGACTTTGCCTCTTTTCCTTTCCCCATGCTCCCCCAAGGAGAGCTGGACCCTGCTGTCACCCCAGCTGCACACTTGGGATGGGCGACCGCCATCAGACCTTCCCTCCCCTGGGCTTGGGAAGCACCGGTCCCTCAGCTCTTATGCGCACATCTCCTGCTCAGGTCCCTGGCCAGCCACGCAGTCATCTGCCCGATTCACTCCGGGTTTTTTTGCACCTTCCTTGACTTGTTGATGCCTTTCTCACATTTGTGACAGCCCTTCTCACACTTGTGATTGCCAGTAGGATCCAAGTTACAGCTTTGACATAAACTAGGAGGACCTCTTGGTCCATCCGTTGGTCAAGACAGCAACTAATCACATGGTCTCCTCACCCACAGGCTGATCAGACCCAGCTCCAACAACATCCACATCTCATGTGTCCTCCAGACTCCAGCCACACCTGGGGATGTCCTCAGCCAACTCATGCTCGCTGATGTACCATCCCTGCTGCTGGACACAGCTCCACGTCTATGGCCTGAGCAGCACTGACTATGGCATAACCATTACCTTTAATTATAGTCCTCCTAATACACTCCAGACGGGGACTATCCTCTCTGCAACTATTAGCTTGTGCATAGGTGGTGATCCAGCACACGTCCCAAAGTGCTCTTCCATGGCTCTGCAGTCGAGCCACATCCCCACTGCTCCATGTCTCCTCATTTCAGCTCATTAAGTTACACGCTGCAGACTTCCAAACGTTTTTTTTTCAATCCACTGTAGCCATTTAATTCTGAACTATGCTTCACAAGGCTGGAGTCCCTCTCAGTCTGGGCTTACTTGTAGATTTAGTAAGTATTCCCTTGTCCACACCAGTAAAGAGAACAGCAAATAAAGCTCAGCCCAAGACAAACAGGGGTGTATTCACACGATTCCTCACGTCACCTTCCTTCTTCCCCTGACTTTCACAGCAAGTTATAGGCAGCCACTCTTCAAACACGGTCTTTAAACAGTTATTTGTTTACCAGATAATTAAATGTGTATATTTCCCTGTTGCACAGAAATGCCATAAGAGGTTATGTCAAAAGTTACTGAAGTCAAGGTAGCATCACAGGTACTGCCATCTCCAGTCCCTATCATCATCTTACCCTCCAGATTCCTAGAAACTGATTTTGTTCCATTCTCCGAGCTCTGCAGTTATACTAACTAGCCTGTAATTCCCTGAATCTCTCTTGTTCAAAGGTGGTACTGCATTTGCCCTTTTCAGTCCTCCAGGACCTCTTCTGCTCTTCGTAATTTCTAAAAGGCAATTTTAAATGGTTCAAAGGTTGCTTGGCTAGTTGTTGGTGTACCCTAGGGCAGATTTCATCAGGCTCTATTTGAATACACCTATCTTATCTAGTTTTTCTGATCTATCTTTTTCCTACTCTGCACTTTACTCCTATCACCTTGTTTAAATTAATTTTAATTAATATGAAGACACGCTCAAGCAATACAATAATTACATGAAACCCATTTAGTGTTCTATCTTTCAGCTATAATATTAGCAAAAAAAAAAGAAAACACACCAGACTGTTAATCTACCTTGAGTCTTGCTTTTCACAGATGCAAAGGAACATTTAAAAAAAACACAACAAAACAAAACACACAAACCACCAAAACCCAAGTCAGATTAAAGACTGTACATGGCCCATAACAACCTTTAGCTGAATGTCTGAAAGGAAAATGTTAAATCTTTCTTTGCAGACAAGGAATTTATTGACATTTCTTGAAGAGAAATTTAACTGCATTTTGGAAGGGACTCTTTCAGTGACTAAACCAGCCTGTTTCGCTTTGATATATTATAAAAAGCCAACACTTCCCCAGAAGATAAAACATTTGATAATCAAATGCATGATTTCCTGTGCATTGCCGCAGTTATCTAGCGCCGATCGTTGCCGGGGGTAGGGCACCGAATTAAGACTGACCGCTAGAGCAAACCAGCGCAGCAAGTCCCACTCCTCTGAGAATGCAGACAGGTATCTTGAAGCACATCACAATTTTAATGCACCCATCTGTTCTAGCTATAATTTACCTTTCATCAACCAGAAATTACCATGCTCATAAGTGAGACACAGCAACTTATTACAGGGGCACAGCTACTCTGCTTCTATGCAAAGCAAAACAGCCTTAGATCATCCTCTGTGATTTCTATTTTGTTTTTCAGCAAAGTGAACCAGACACAGTTACGTGCTGTTACCACATCTCAGCTGAAGCACGGTGACTTCTTAAACTGCTCCATTTCCATCCTCAAAGACACATCAGTCTCTGCTCTGCGATCCCCTAGGCAGAAGATGCGACATTAATGGAGATTCTGGCTGTCATTCTCAAAAGTGGTTAGTGATTTGAATGCCTCAATTCCTAGTGTACCCAATCTGAAATTCTTTAAAAGGTCCAATTTTCAGGAAATGATGCACACTCATCGTGTCCATGTGTTGTCATCCTCCCCATCTCCATGTTTAAATCCAGAATCCATTTTACCTGATGTTTCTGCCTACAAAATCCTTTTGCAAGACTACAGTTCTAGTACTAGTCCAAAAGGGGGGGGAGGGGAATATCATGCTAGATGTAATGAAAACACAGCAAATCCATATATTCTTCCAGTTACACAAAATAGAACAGTCTACTCCTGAATATGGATCTTTGAGTATTCTCTTCTGGAGTGATACAGTGAAAACCTTCTCTCACGAAGTACTATAATCAGCTTTCAGTGAAACCTGCCTTACTGGACATAATAAAGAAAGCTGATTTCCAACACTGTCAGGCCAAAAATCCCCACCCAGTGTTCTTCAATCCTCATATTCTTGTAGTTGTTCTTACTATGAATGCGCCCGCCAGTAATCCCCGTCCTGCTGCCTGCCTCCCCTGGAACACAGATCGGAATTAGCAGAATCCTTGGAGAAGCCAGACCACTGAAATACTGGTAATGTCTGCTGCTGCTGATCCTTACTCTATTAGTGGGGAAAAAAAAACAACCCAGACCATTTTAGTCAGAGGAGTTTGGTATCTTCAATCACAATTTTTCAACCCCAGCTCAGCAAAACATTATTTCAGGGCTCTAGAAATCTGGAGATGTGGCTGAGTGTGCGGCAGGACGAGGACACGCTGAGGCAGCCTCGTGCCCGGCACAGCCCCGGGAGCCCCTCACAGTCACAACTGCCTGGTTTTAATCCTCCATCCCACTGGGCTCTACTTCAAACCAGAAGTATAACCAGCACCGGTTGGTTTCAGCCAAGCCTATGCTGATAGTAGAGAGAACGAAACCAAGTTAATTAGAGTTAAATGCATCCTCAGAGGGGATCCAAGCACCAAAACTCCTTATGCACATTAACATGAGTAGCATGTATTTTTAATGAGTTCGGCACTTGTCTCGGGTTTAGAAAACACACAGCAGGGTGGCAGCTCTTCAAACCCACTGCACCCGAGCGCAAGCAAGCGCCGAGTCCGTGGGATGACACAAGCTGTGTTGCCAGTTATGGTGATCCTGCCTTTATTGCATAACCCTCAGATAGTTAAATTAATTAAAGAGGTAAAGTGACAAAATAAAAGGCACCTACCAATATACTGATTACATAATAGAAAAGGAAATTAAAAAGTCCAGAGGGCTAATACTCGTGTTCAATTTCACAAATATGGATAAATCTTGTAACATCTCCAGCTTCTGCTGATGCTCTTTTTCATAAACACACTTTTGCAAACACATATCGCTGCAGACAGCTAGAGCACACACCTTCAAAGCAGAAGGGAATTTTACTAGTCTGAATTCAGAGCCTGAAACCTCACCCTTCCCTCCCCAGACGCATTCTCCAATGCACACCACGGGAAACCAGGTCAATGGCCAGCAGTCATGCCCTTTGGGTTCCAGTATATTAAAGCACTCATTTGTAAGATAAAAGGACCTATAAAGACTCTTAAGGAAGAAAGAAAAAAAAAATATAGCCCTACATAAAGAATGCTGAGATACACCAATGAATTCAGCCAATGCCCTTTCAAGGCTGTCATTTAAATACAGACAGAAAATACTGTTCACCATATTGCAGCAAGAACTAACGGGTGATTTGCTGGTTTGCATTAAGTATCATTATGTTCTAGACAATGTGGCATTGACACACAATCAAACTGCTCTGAAGCACAAAAGCTATGTGCCAACATTTTGTAGAAATATGTAACCTGCATTACAGAAAACATCCCTTAAATGAGAACACAGCATCAAAAGATATTTTCCAAAATGAAAATAAATTAACAAAAATATTTAAAGCATTATAAGAGGACAGTGTGACCTGATTTAGTACTTAAGTCAGAATGCAAAAAACTGATCGTGCAGAAGTCTCAGAAGACATGATTCCAGTGTCCAGCTTTCAGCTGCACGTATAAAAATCCCCCAAACTCCAATCACAAAGATGTATAATATTTCCCTAGCAATAGCCAGTTCAAATGGAGAATTGTGAGTTTGGGTTTTTTTAATGTTTTCAGCAGGTCTTCAATAAATTTACTAACTTCAGGACCACAGCATTCAAAAGGAAACTTTAGGGTATTTTTGTATATCCCTGAAAGAGCAACCATACAACAATTGTAATTTAAATGAATGTCAAAAGACTGCTTTACAATGCACTGTACTCTCCAAACTCCTGAAAACTCAATCTGTACTCTGCTAATCTAGGTTACAGTTTATCTTCAGGGGGTTCTCCTGTAACATCATTCCGTGATACTTTAGATTCAGCCTGGCATGATTGAAAAGGTTTCCTCTTCTCCCATTCATCTGAACAGCACAAGTACACATTTTTCCCCAGGTAGCCCTACCCCTTCCCCTCCAAATCAGATGGACTTTATTAAAGAGATTATTTTTAAAGAAAACCCTACAGATAAACTATGACTCAGATCAGGGAGATTCTGCCCAATTTATGTTTAGAAAAAAAAGGTGGATTTACTTTAAAAGATGTTATTCCATGCCACTCAAAAATGTACTTTCAGCCACACTCTGTATGGACTGAGTCTGTCATCTTTATTTCCTAAATCTAAGTTTACACTAAGAACGATAGAAGAACTTCTCAGATAAGGGTGAGATAAAAGCATACATAGCTGCACATACCAGAAAAGAAGTGTTGTAAAACTGAGAAGCCCTCAAGGACCACTGTTTTGCCAAGAAGCGGCACGACCAAGCTGCCAGCTCAGCGCCCATGTAACGTCCTTAGTTTGGTTCAGTTTTGTTCCCATGTAGCATCCTCCCAGTGGGGCAGCCAGCTCCAACTTAGGACTGCTCTAAAATGCTTCTGAGCACAATATAGAATGACATGCAGATGATTACTTAAGAAACATCATCCTAAAGATGACAGATGTAATTCAGAGGCTGCCTGGGATTGCATCTCATCAAATTAACCCATCACTCAGCCCTGCTGCCCGTTGCCAGCCTGGCATTGTGATGATAACCCCATGGGCCGGGTGAGCCTTCAAGGGGTGGAGGAGCTGGTGGGCACCGCAGGACCTGACCTGACTCTACCCCTAAGTACTTGGCATGCTCTCATCTCTCCTTTCTTGAGATGTGGGAGAAGAGGAAGCAGTCTTCAAACACTGCTCCTCAGTGGGCAGAACAGCCCAAAGCTTCACACTCCCGCATGCATCCGAACGCAGTCCTGCTAACCCCAGGCTCACCTTTGAGAATAAACAAGCATGCAATATGCCATGCCAAGACACTCTTCCCTGCCCCACTGCTTCTGTGAAGCATGAGGTTCCTGCAAACGGCCCTCCCTCGTGCTGTCTTTGCTTAACCTCTCAGAGGGCACATTCAAAAGCCTGAGCACCACCTCCTGCTGCACCTGCCATCGCCCGACCCAACGCCATCCATGTCTTCAGGATCTACTCCAAATGGCTTCTTGCCCAAAAGCTCACTAGCAGGTTTTTCTCCACTCCCCCAGACCACACCAGCAGTACTTTCAAACACACACACAGACACATACCTACTGTGAATGCTTCCATCTCCACTTAAGCAACAAGACCAGTTCCTGGTTTTAGAGAAGTCTTGTTTGTTTCAGGCATCAGCATCTTAGCTAATGAGTTTTCACTTCCCTTCTATACTCCAGAAATACTAGGCTGAGTAATGCGTAGCCTAATTGAATGTTAAGGTCACTGGCCAGCTCTTTAATCTTATTTAGTACACTTTGAGACAGTTCATGAGTCATTAGGGCGTCATTCTTGGGGACACAAAGACACACAATATACATTAATAAAGAGCATCAATGTAATCCAATGCACGTGTTTTACAGATTGCAAAATTAGAAAGATGGCATTAAGTATTTCTTTGCAATGTTACCATTTTAATAATGTTGTTTATTTCAATATACAATAAAAATATTTGTGTCTTCATAATTTATGATGTTGCCATTGTTCTAAAAATTTCCTTAAGTAGTAAAAGTCACACTTTAAATACCAACTTGAAGGAAAAGAAGGGCTCAAGGGAGACTTATCTTTAAAATTCCTTACTTGAAGGTGGAAAAGGCAGGGGGGAAGAGACATTTATCAAGCTGTTACTCATTGTATTTGATTTTATGATGTAAACTGTAATTCAGTGCATGCACATGTGTCAGGAAATTCGCAGCATTTTTGAAAGGGATCAGCATCACTAATCAGGCACCGAAATCCAATTTCTGGGAGAATCTGGGAGCTGAAAGTTGAACATTTTAGCTGGCTTGGAAAGACCTTTGAAAAATAAAGTTAAACAGTAATTATATGTAAGCATGCTTCAGAAACTTTACACCTGTCTTAACACGAATTAGATCTTTGCATGGATGATGAAATTCTTGGCATTGCTTTAGGTGATTGGGATGGCATTAATTTAGGTAATGTAAAAATTCAACAGGCACATGCCTAGACAGGTAGGATAAAGGAGTTACTGACTCAAAAAAGCATGACAGCTTATCTGTTGAAAGTCTAAACATGTTAATCATTTAACATAAACAGATCTGCTGATATTTTTAGAAAGGCATTTCAACTCATAAGTACCAATGTTAAAAAAGGACACCAGTAACTCCCATCATATTTTCCACAGGTCCTCCAAGCCCCTTGAGGATTCTTTCTACTAGCACTCAGACCAGGAAAGAAGAAAACCAAAACAAAACAAAACAAGAAAATCAAGGACAGAGCAAAAGAAAAAAAGCCAAAGAGGCTGCCAGGTTGGGGATGGGGACAATAAAGAAGTTGCTGGCAATCACTGTTTGATAAGCTACAGACTCCTCCTCATGACTCAGTTTCCCGTCTGTAGAACAAAGGTGATCATGTTTCCCTACCTCACAGGAACGTTCTCAGAATAAATCCATAAATGCCTGGGAGACACTGAGACACCACTGTGACAGAGGCCATAAAAATACCTGGGGGGGAAAAAAAAAACACAACACATCTATAAAAATAAGCATCATAAGCAACCGTAACAGCAGAGACATTCACAGTCTACATGTAAAACAAAGGTCAAAACTCCACCTAACAAGACAAACTGTCCATCCTGGGGAAGCGGCGGCACGGTTCAGCACTTATTCCCGTCTGGACGCTTGTGGAACTGTGAGAAAAAGGGACAGTTTTCCCTTTCCTACCCGGAGAAGACGCGGTCATGACAATCCACCACCACGTATGCACGGAAAGGTGTTTCCCCTGCAGGTCACTGGCTCAGGGCCTCCATTACAACAATCACATCAAAGAACCCAAATCACAGGGACAGACCCCAACATACTGACAACTCTCTTCCTCGGTCCTACTGCAAAACTGAGTTCCTCCCATAGTTAAAAAAACTTCTAATTCTCAGCCTAACGCTCAATCCAGAACAGCTTTTATCCATTTGTTTTCATGCCAACATTGATCCAGCAGCTTAAACAGCTTTTCCCTGCCCCTGAAGTTTATTCCCCAATGAGAAAAATGAATAGCACAACCTCCCTATCAGGGCTCACTTTACCACCCAAACCAAGCAAGTCCTCGCTCTCCGATGACTCCCCATCCACGAGATTACCCACCTCTTCTGTTACCCCACTTCACTGTCTTTTGCATCTCGCCATCACCTTGTGACCACACGAAGTGAAGATGTGACTCTCCAGCATTTCCTGCTGGTACGCTCCTCCATCCTACCAAGCTCAGAGCAAGTGTCTTTCTCTCAGTGTTTCCTAAGGTCATGACCCTGCATGCACCATGGAGAGACATCCCACTTCCATTGCTCAAGGTCCTTCTGAAAGAAATCCTGACCCTTCACAGCCCGGACCATGCCTCCTATCCATCCCACCTGCAGCACTTTGAACCCTCAGGGCACCACTCCATGGTGCCTGGGACGTGAACAGGGAACACACACAGTCTCCCCAAAACCACACTTCCTACCTCAGTGTCAACTCATCTCAGCAACCAAGTGCTTCAGCTCAATTACACCGTTAAGTGTTCTTTAACGTGAGCCAAATGACTACAGCCCTCAGAAGGATAAGCGATTCAAAATTATGCAAATGCACCGAATGCATTATTTAGTCTTTATCATTTACAAAATACTCATTTCATAAACAGTTTCGGCACTCCTTCTGAGAGCGTAACAGGGCCCTGAAATCCAGGTCTCGACGGCTGCTGCTTCCGTACACCAATCACACCCTTGGTGGGAGGGGAGGAATGCCCCTGCTTCACTGAAGTGCAGGGGTGGGACACAGGGCAGACAGCCTGCCCACCCGCTGCCCCTCAGCTACAGAAACCTCCAGCTCTTCTCTCATGCACAGACCCCTTGGAGACCCCCTCTCATCCCCTCAAAACCTGAGCTGACCAGGACAACAAAAATAACCTTGCTTTTTCTAATTTCTAGTGAGATGGGGCAGTTCCTTTCCTTCTGGCACAGGGAGAACCACCAGCTTGGGAGCTGGCTGGACAACCACTGGCGCTGGTTGGAGGGGAACGGCAACCTCACCCCTTCTGCCAGCAGTCTACTGCCAGATCAGACTCGAATGTTTTGGGAAGCTCAGCCCAGGGAACCAGAATACACTCACCTTTCTAAGGACTCGGATCCATTTAGAACTGTGCTCTAATAACCTTCGCGAGCAAATACATTATGCAATTTTATGTTATGCAGCATTGACTTCAGTGACTCTGTGGCAGTGCTTACTCCACTGTATTTACTTCTGGCACACACTGGCAGCATTCGCTGCAGTCATTCAGAGCGTGTTCCTGTTTTAAACCTGGAGGTCATGCCCTGCCAATATCTATGCACAATGCTCCTCAATGTGTTTCTCATTACTTTAACCACGTTGTCCCTCTT
This sequence comes from Chloroceryle amazona, assembly GCA_027560015.1. Classification (NCBI taxonomy): domain Eukaryota; kingdom Metazoa; phylum Chordata; class Aves; order Coraciiformes; family Cerylidae; genus Chloroceryle; species Chloroceryle amazona. The sequence goes on from JANHFX010014572.1 coordinate 213,356, forward strand.
TCTTCTGTCCCTTGCCTACAAAATGTCTTAAGTTTTTTTTCCTCTTAGAGAGGGTCTCAATTTTCTATGGCAGCATCTCTCCCTCAGCGTCAGGTCACAAACTCCACCCTCCAGCTGTCCCACACGTGGCCTATCCCACACCTCAGATCAGGTTTTTAAAGGAGCACCCTGGTACCACCCTGATGCCCTTGACCAGGACTAACATACTACATTAACAGAAGATAGATGATACAAATCTGTTTTCTCCGTCCACTAACACGACAACCGTATCGATACAGGCACTTTTCACGCTCTTCCTCAGCTAGTCTTTGCTGCAAGAATAGCAATCACATCTGAGTGGCATCCGTCCATCAGTAAGCGGTGTGTTAAATCCCAGGACACACTGCGTACAGAGAAGAATACTTAAGCTACTTAAATGGCAACCCTTTATTAAATGCATAAAAATGCATAAAAATACTTGAAATTTCTGTAAGCCAACCATTTCAGTTAATATCCTCTCAAACATATCAGTCTCTGCTGCTAATCGTTGTATTGCTTTTTACACTTCTCTTTTGAATTTATTCTTTGGAAATCCTATAGCTCTAGCACACGGAGCTGTAGCCACCCACAATACACATACATGTCCTTTCTCCTAAAAGCACTAAGTACATTGTGCATTTGTATAGTAGGAGCAGTTGAGTCAACTATTCTCAGCTACACTGCAGTGGCTCTACTGCTAGGAAAAGAAGGGGAAATATGCCACACACACACACAATAATTCTACACTAGAAGCATTAAGGCAGAGGAAGAATTTTAAGATGAAGTTAGAAATTACTCTCGGTCACACCAAGCACTGTTTAATGTGCAATTTAAGACCCCTGGAAACCTCTGCCACAACAGGACCTGGGCACGCTGCGGCAGTCACCTATGCTCTGCATTTCTTTGCATCTGTTTGTCTCACAACATACATTTAAAATTTTACACTGACTTAGTTTTAGATGTCATAGCGAACTTTATAACACAGATATTTTGCTTATACAGGGAGAGGGCACATAAACATGAGGCAGTTGCTGTTGAGGATTAAACATTAGCAAAAAAAATTACATCAGCAGTGACGAAAGCGGTAATGGCAGTTCACTGGAGATAACCTCCTCTGTGAAGCATGCTGCAGTCTCCAACGTGCTAATTTAGGTTGTTAAAAGCCTGAAGAGACTAAGGAGAGAGGATACCAACAGGACTTCAGCACTCCAAATTACACAGAGCTTCCCCTCTCCCCCAGGTTAAACCCAAGGCCAGCAGCGCAGCAGAGGCACCGCTGAGAGCTGCAATGCTGCAGTTCCCCTCTAGCACCCTGGAATGGCAGCTCAGCACCTGCACACCTCAGCAGCCCAAAGCACCAGTGCTACCCCGCAGCTCTTGCCCGTTTCCGTGTGTCAAGACCAGAATATTTTCTGAAACTCTTCCAAGCTGCTTTTTCAATCTACGTGACAGTATTTACTGAACAGACAAAACCAGTAGCCATGAGCATTTCATGCAGCACTGACAACAGTAAGGAATTCCTCGTTTCTTGGTAAGCTCCCATGCTGGCTGACACAGCAAGAGGCACTGCGAGGGGTCAGGAAAAGCCACAACTTATCACAAGAAAATGGCAAATTGTGAAGAACCTGTATCGCAAGGTTAGCTGCCTAAGCACAGCTTTAATAGAGCTCCATAAATACCTCAGTCTTAACACTGACAGGGGTTAAAAACCTATTATCTTTCCCAAATGACAGTGTGAACATATGTTCAATCAAACACCCCGCCCCACCAAGCTACAAAGTAGATTCTGCTCTTTCAGTTCCACAAATACAAACCACAGGGAGCATTTTAAATGAAAGCATTATGAAGATTACATTAGGCAAGTTTGATCTACTGTAAAACACTCGCACACAACATTAAGAGGGAGAACAACCTTTAACACCTGCTTTCTCTTCAAACATAGCATTATCTCTGTGCATGGCTTGGCTCTTAATGGGATGAAATCTTCAGCTAAATCGCATGGCTTATTCCACCAGCAAAGAATACTTCAAAATGTTTGGGACCACAGTGGCCCACTAATGCTGAAATGGCAGAGTATTCTTCTAGGAGCTTCTCTGCCGAGCTGCCTGGCTGGCTGCCACCCAGCAGCACGACTCTGCGCGGCGGCGAAGGTTTTCACCCTGGTGTGAAATGCTGTGACACAAGAGAAGCCGCGGCAGCTGGAAAAGGACTGCACAACCCAAGCAGTGTTGAAAGTCATCATCATAAATATTCACAAGAAGACTGATTTGTTTTCTTACCAATAGCACATCGCTATTCACAAATATTAATTAGCTTCTAAATCCCACCTGTTACTCCACCACTCCCTGCCTGCGGAGGCTGCAGCTCCTCCACACTGCTCTGAGATTTAATGATGTTTCAACTTCCACAGCTCGCTCAGCTACTGGGAGGAGAGGCAGGGAATAATTACTTAAGTCTTCCTCTGTCGGCCTCTCTTGAGGATGAAACAAGCAGCTTTAATGGCCTCTGAAGGGAGCCTAGTCCAGCCTGGCTCAGATGGGAAGGATGACAACTGCACTGCTCGGTCTTTGGAGTGGAGAATGATTTTAAAGATCCAAACTTCAAAGATCTCAATGAGGGGAGAGTTCAAGCTCAAACACTCTCCCCACTGGAGGAAGGAAAGCTTCTAATGCAATCACTTGGGTTTCCAGCGATCACTCACACTTTAGACAGAGCTGAGGCTCCAGGAATTGCCTGTCACATCCTACAGTATAAATAAATCTCAGTCTGCCAGGAGGAAAGCTGTTACAAACCTAAGCAATTTTCTTTGGATTTCTTTAGATCACCTCCTCAAAGGATCTCTCTGAGGGCAAGAGGTACAGATGTAGGCAGACAGACGTGATAGGATTCCTTCTCCCCACTAACAATGGTGAATGCACTCCCTCTCCCTAGTAATTATAGGCATCACCCATAAAGTGAGGAAGTTGGGCAGAGCACTGATAAAATGCAGGAGCTGACAGCACTCTAAGGTTGAAGAGGCGACGCAGATGAATGACTGCGTACTGTCTTGGTCTCTCTACGAACCCTGGATGAAAGCACCCTCATACACTCATCCCACTCCCTGTCAGGCAGACGTGGCTAGGGAGGATGAGCCTATCTCAGTGAATTCAAATACAAATGAAGAAAGGGAACGGGACTAACTCCTTGAGTCCAGTCTCACGCCCAGTCCCACTGGAAACGATTAACCTGAAGCACCCTCCTCACAGATGCCAGCTGAAAGACTCAAGCTCCAAAACCTAGTGTCTGGCATCTCCACTGTCTTAGGAAGCAGTGCTGCCTCCTCAGTGCAGATGCAGCGCAACGGTTGCTATCCCACAGCTGACAAACTTGATACCAAGGCATAGACATCAGCTCGTACACTTCCCAGGGAGGAGACACAACCTATTCAATACCTCTTTCACCAACATCAGATTTTTCTTACCAGGTACACAGCGTGATTTCACCGGTACAGTTCAATCTGAATACTTAACAGGGTTTTCAAGATCCTATGCATCACGTCATCACCTCTACAGAACAGCTACAGAGTAGAACAAGTAACAAGTAACAGATTTAAGGTGGAAATCAAAGCAGTTTTTGCTGGAAAATGTAACCACAGGACAATTTAACCTTGTAGTTGTTAAACACAGAAGAGGGGAGTTGCAGCGAGAGCTTGCTAGCCTAACGCTCCTAAGAGAAAAAAAAAACAAAAACCCACCAACCTCTGCATTAGTCCCTGCAGACAGCAATAGCCCAAGACTACCAGGACTTCCAGAGTTTGGTGAGCCACATCGCCAAGTTCCTACGATTATAAAACTCCTAAGTGGGAGGGCAGGAATGTCTACAGTATTTTCCCAGTGACTGACAAACACGGTGCTGAATGTCTTAGGGACTTGCAGGGCTGATACCAAGCTTCACCAGAGCTATATTTAGTTCAGCACAAATACAAACGAGAAAACACTTTCTTCCCAATTACTAATGCAGTGTGACGGGAAACAATTATTTGCTCAGTGTCTAATGTTACCTTTGGTGAATATCTGTCTGCAGAAATTGCATCTTGTGTAATAAAGAACCAAGCAGATATTCTGCAAATCAGTGAGAAAACTCATTTAAGAAAATGAAGAAACATTTGATTTGCACGTGTCTGAGCTACTCTGGTCTTAGCTATGCAACTACAGTTAGTGTTGAGGCCTTTTTGGCTTTTGATACTAAGCTACAAAGTGAGCTTCTTTTTCGAATCACACGTTATTTTTTCAAGAACTCTGTGGCTATCTGAGGAATATTATGGCTTCTCCAAAGTGTAAAACAGAGCTGTGCAGAAGAACAGAACAACGGGGGGGGCGGGCCCAGAGGGGAGACAATCTTTTACAATTTCGAGTGCCAGTTTATCTCTATGGAAAATGCAATTCTGGGTCACAAGGGAGCTCTCAGCTCAGCAATCACTTTAGACTTCAATGTCTACAAAAGACAACAAAATGCACGATCCAAATGAAGGGCTAGTCCGACCGTGGAAAACCAAGCCATGAATATGTAGAGAGGAATCCCACACGCTTCAGATGTGCTTAGAAGGGCTGCACTTGAAAAATCCTACGCACGTGCCTGAGAAGAATCCCTGCTCCTGCCTACTGCAGGAAGAATGCCAACCAACAGGCCTGGGGCTTCCCAGCCATCGAACACAGCATCCTTACACGCTATGGAAGTTAGAAGGCACAGAACACTGGCACAAACAACATGTCCTTTCGTTTGACACCGCTGGGCAAGTATTCGCCAGGCCCTTTACCACACTGAGTCACATCAGTACTTCTAAAGCTGGAGGAGTTGTCATTTTGTGCTTGGCTTAAGTGATTAAGATGCAATATAACCAGAAAGATGCACTAAGTATCTGTGTCCCAATGTGCTGGTGACCCTTCCAGCTGCAGATCCCTTTGAGATGAGGCAGATGAGAACTCAGCACCATCTGAAAGACCACCAACACCCAAGACTTTAGGCAAAGCAGGACTACCAAAATGAACACACATCTCTTCCTAAACTTCCACAGCTTCCGTCTGGAATTAAAAACAAAACAAAACAACAACAAACCCAAACCAAACAAACCACACAGAAAAACAAAAAAGAAAGGAGTTGATAAACATTTGGTTTCTTGGTGGTGTTATTTTGCCAGTATGTTCTCAGCAGCAGGTCAAACACAGAGATGCGAGTTCTGGGCACAAAGCAAACCAGTCTCTCACTGGAAGTCAAAACTTTTCTTAGGAAAATCCAATTCCAAACAATCTTACCTACAGTGCAAAGCACAACTCATTTCTGTGAAAAAGTTACAAGGCTTTCCAGGGAGAAATGGCATCTCCACTACTTCCATCTGTATGGAATCTAGGAAAATTCTTTATAGGCGTTGAGGATCCTGTGGCAAGGGGAAAATTTCATGCCCCAAATGCCTGTAAGGTCAAGTGTATCCAAACTTCTCACACAAGCTCACCAGCAGCCAGAGCTACAAGCTGAGGATGCCTGTTAGTTTAATTGTGTTCTTGCACCCAACTGGGACATTCAGTAGGTATAGTATTTCTGCCTTGGGGAACTCAAGGTTTGACCAGGAGCTTTACTTCTGATGCCCATAAGGTCCAAGCCTGTGTTTTACTTGCTACATTTTTACTGTAACAGGGTAATTCCTACAGTGCCTTCTACATTGATCAGAAAAACCAGTAGTGAAGTCAGTGACTGGTTATCCTGTCTACACTGCTGGGGGGGAATAAATTTTCTTTAGCTATACCCAACTAACATGCCACCACCATTTCATCCAAGCACAGCTAAGCATCTCACTCCCACTCCTGGCAAACGAGCAGGAACAATCACAAATTCACATCACAGGGGTAGTGAAGTGTGTTGATAGGCAGCCCCCACTTCTTGCTGAGTACCAAAGGGTAGCAGCTGTGTCATCTTGTTCATATGTGTACCTGTTTAAGGGCTTTTCTGTATCTCAGTGGTGCTGACACAGCCACGCTGGTGGGCCAACACCGACATGAGCTTCACAAAACAAAATGTGGCTGAAGCTTTTCATGCAGCTGATGCAACATGAATGTATTTTCTGCTGCTCTTGTATTACTCTTGTACACATTAACATACAGCAACACTCTCCATGACTAAACAGGAACAGTCGCTGTCAAACTTTGCTGGACAGACCCAACTGGACTTTAAGCAGTCAAGCATACATTGGCTGCCTTCACCTTCTGGTTGCCTAGAAGCTTTTATTAAGTTATTATATGACTCTATGCTTCTCTTTGGCTGTTCTCTCAAAAGGGAGGACACAAAGCAAAACAAGGCTCCGGCTTGGAACAAGATGAGTAATTTTCCTAGAACAGACTCATTTTCACTATAAATCTAATTTCCCACCTTCTCCCACTCCCCCAAAGACTCATCCACTTGTCCTCTTCATCACAGCGCTGAAATAATCAGGAAGAAAAGCAGGAACCTCCTTCTCTGCCCTTAAAGAGTACTGAGCCTTTAAACAAACGCGTAACATGCACAGAGTCTCCAAGAACTTAACAGAGGTTGACGGAATGAAAAGGATGACAGGCATACAAATTACCATTAGCTACTGAGTAATCAAAGGGATAAAGACACATGTTTTAGGAATTAAGAGTAGTTAATTATTAGGAATTAGGATTAGAGTTGTTCTTTTTAAGCAGCTAACTATTACACATCAGCTTATTGTGTCTTTTCTTGCACACAGAATATCTGACACTGAATAGGATGCTTGAGAGATGGCTCTCATCTCATCCAAAGCATCCATTCCCTCAACAGCCATCCCAGCCTTGGAGTCTGCCACGGGTAAATCGGGAGTATTTCATTTTATACACAAGATCTCAAAATCCCAGCTCTCCACGCTGTATAAACCATGGTAACAGTGTTTGAGAAAACCCTGTGCTGATACTCAGCTAGCTTGGAAAATGAGCAGAACACAGCTACTGCTGCTTTGTCCAGATGAGCTATCCAAGGAGCACTCTACAAGCACTGCTCAGTGGTTCCCCATCCTCTCTTGTGCAAGGTTTTAAGTCCACATCAAGCAGACTCCTCTACAGAACTGACTTTAAGGGACTATAGAGGACTCTGAAGTTTTTCTAGAACCAAAGAAGACCGTATCAGTGTCTTGCAACACCAGAAGAGCAGAACACCTCTAGCACAGGGGTACAGAAATGAATCCAAGATAATAAAATGTCCAAACAACTACACTACTATGCAAACTGACGAGAGCGCCACCGACGTCACAGCATCGAGTCAGAACTAGCGTTGTTCTCTGAGGGTTAGCGGCTCTCCATCTTCTTCACCTGCCCAATGGCTTACTCCACAAGACAGCAAATTCTGACTGTAATGGAAAAGTTACTTTTCTGTTATGAGAAACAAATACTACAAAATTATTGTGAAAATACACCATGGGAAGGTTTGTTTCTTTTTAATCCATTGCGATTTATTGCATCAGACTATCACAACAGTATAATCTCCCAGGCAGGGAGCATTAGCACCTTGCTACAGCATAAATCCAAGAAAAACAATAAATGACATGGAAAATACTTCCAGAGGAACTGTTAGATCAAGTTCACATTAGCATTACCCTAAATGTGTCCTCCAATGCACTGAAGAGCTGATGTTTATCTGTCTCTCTACAAGGCTCTCGACAGACCACCCAAAGACCCTTACGAACGCATTAACATCGGAGAATCAGCAACATCCAAACCAGGGAACAACCACCCCCAGCAAACCCTCATCCTAAATACAATCAAGCTTTCGTAACACTCCTACAAAACGTACTTTTTTCTTTCCCCCTCCCTTCAAAGCACAAGAAAAAGTTTGAAATAAAATAGAAAAACCTTTTAGGTTCATGTAGATTGATGCTTTCAGCAATGTTACCACTCCAGACCAGAGCTGGAATTGCAATGATCACTCAGATTGGAATGTCCAATCCCTGCCAACTGACTAAAGGTGAGCTGCATCTTAAAAATAAAATGCACGTGTTTGAAGTGGAAATGGATGGAGACACACCACCACACACCCATTAGTACAAAGCACCTATTACAGCCGCATATTAAATGTGGACGGATACACTCACCAAATTTAGGCAAGCATACTTTCAAAGACACAGCTTTCCCCACTCCCATACCAGAATTATCATGAGCTAGAATCCCCAGTGAGCGATCTGCTACAGCAGGAAGTATTAAAATAACGATCACCTTACAAAGTTATTTACAATACAAACACTCTGTTTCTTGCTTAGTAAATTAACCCAACATCCTATCTCAGAGCTGCCTGTATTTCAATTTTATATATGTGAACAAAGCACCCCAAAAAGGGAAAATATATCGGTAACAGGAAAATAAATGCATTGTTCATCCATTTTGCTCTACAGTTTCACCTTTACACCATCATGCATTGAAACGTTTGTGTCTTATGTCTTCTGGAACTCATGGATAATTGAATGTGATAGGAAATGTAAACACCACACAGAACTCTACAGGCCGTATCAGCACTACAAATATGTATGTTAACAGTACCCTATAGTATGGAAACCACAAGGACCAACTTTGGATAGTCAGATTTCTTATTCCTTGTAATCACAAATACGAGAAATTACACTTTCGTGTACACCTGCAATGTGCTTATACAAGTGAGACTGAATAAAAGAAACTCTCAGATACATGAATTTGTCTTTTCACATTTTTCAGGGTTTTTCCTTGAGAAAAAAAAAAAACAAACACGACACATAGAAAAAATCAACACCATTCACTTTTAGAATACATTTAAATGATGTCTGAAACCTACCTTTTTTAAGTACTTTGTTTCTAAAGCATTACAACACATTTTATAAATTTATAAATATGCATAACATACACTGAACTTCTATATCAAAAGTATTCAAATTTAATATAGGTTCAAAAAACCTACATTTGCTTCCCATGCCCTTGAGAGAGGCAAATCAGCAGGCTCAACAACTGAAAGTAACATACTAAACCAACTCTAAGCAGTGACTGACCTTTTGCCTCATGTAGAAACAGCTTTTTTTTATAATTTCAGTTTATTTACTTAATTCAATTTGGGAGCTTGATTTGCTCAAAATAAGAAATCAATTAAGAAATAGCATAGCAGAGATTTGTTTTCATTTTCCAATCTAGCAATGAACATTAAGTGCAAGAGGATGAGATGTATCATTTACAAAATCCTCCCGGGCCAACACCATTCTCCAGTCCCTATCTAGAGTCAATACCTGTAACTATTTTAAACCTTACCTGTTCAAAAAGCAAACTGCAGTAAGTTTGCTTCTGATTTATGTATCCAGTAAATTTAAGAAAATAATAGTTAATATTGTTTCATGCATTTTAACTGAATTCAAATTTTGACATCAATACAGCTACATATTCAGCACTCGATATATGTTAAACAAATATTTTACTACCAAAATACAAGCATGAAGTACCTGAATGCTTATTTGGCATAGCTAGACAATTATAGCATAGGCTTATAATGTTGACAAAAGGTGTTACTTTGCTGTAAAAGCTGTACTTAGCAGCAAATCAAGGCAATCTAATAATTACCAAACTACTAATAATTAACCTCTCCTTTGAGAAATGTAACAAAGTAAGATCAAAGTGACTGATTTACATCAAAGTTTCTGCTTGATTTACATCATTATTTAAATCATGTTTCAGAGAATGAGGTATTTATTAAAAAGTAGCAAAAAAAGTGGTGGAAAGATTTTAATGAACTCTGACAATCATCTATTTTTAGCCTCGTCCCAAATTCACCATGGATTTGGCAGAAAAATTCCTGAAGGTTCTTGAGTTACTTTATAGGTTTTATATCTGATAGTCTTTAATTTCAAAATATTCAAATGGAGCAGAACACAAGAATGAGATTTACGATTCTCTGGGAGCTGGAAAGGCAGGGATACCTGGAGAGCTTGCAGCGTACCCCCTACCCCTGCTAGGATCAGCTTGCTGCTGGTGAACCAAGCCCCCTAAGTACCTCCTCCTCACCATACACCAACAGCTAACATCTCAGTGGTACTTCAGAGCCCACACTGGAATTAAGCAAAATACCCCAGAGCTCCAACACAATCTTTTACTGATGAGGGGAGTAAGGAGGGAGGACAATCGCTTATCTCAGTCATGGTATATTTCCTTTATTACAAGAATTAAAGAATTATGAGAAACGTACAAAGTTAATGCAGACAAATTATTTTTTTTATCTCACTACTGTTTTAATTAAAACCTTTTGTCATGTCTGCTAAGCAAGTTCAAAGTGTTGCAATGCAGTAGCAACGGGAACGCAGGAGTCTTGTTATGCTTGGGGGGGAAAAAAAAAAAAAAAGTTTTCAACTTTTACCAGATCAGCGACTGTAATTACTACAGGAATAAATCAAATTTATAGCAGGCAAACACAAGGCATAATTATTTTCTGTACATCCATAAATGAGTTTATTTTTGTTGCAATGTGATAAAGTTTAACATTTTCTGCATGTCAGACAGATTATTTTGATAATATTCTTTACATTTCCTCCTTATTAATGAGATGAAAAATTTGCTATTAAGATATGCAAGTCATCTCAGTACAACAATCTTAACGTGCTTTTTTCTAACCTCATTAACACAATAAACACATAGCCAAAACTCATGCTTTGGTATTGGACAATGCTCTTTCAAAATATCAAGAAGTGGAATTCAGCAAACTACAGCAAATCAGTTAAGTTGTTTTGTTTTCTATTTAGAATGCTGAAGCAAGGGAGACAAAAGCAGTTTGAATTTTCATTATTTCCAAAGATTTCTTTTTTTTTTTTTCCCATTTAACTGAATGCGAGACAGAAAAAAAAAAGTTGCCTTTTTTTCATCATGCCAAAGACTACCTCTGCTATTTAAAAGTACTTTCACATCTTCACTTTCACTACTAACCTTTTGTGAAGAACAAATTCTGATTGCTAGGCTATTTTTCATTTGCCTACTTCTATTCATAAAAAAGAGAGCGCGTAAAATGGCAGATCTGAGAGACTTAAGAAACCTGAATAGCTTGCATACATAAAATCGAATACAGTTCTGCAAAACCCAAAAGTACCATTATCCAAACAGCGGATCGCGTGGGTCCACAGCGGCACCGCTAACCACCGAGCGGCTCTGGCGCCCACTGCCATCAAACCACACCCGCACGTCACGACCAGAGCGACTTGTTCTTCACTTGAATATCGGTTTTGAAAAGTAAATATGTACGTGCACACGCATGCATTTGAGAACATGGACAAAGGCTGCCCGTAATCAAATAAACCTGACAGCTCCTACCTGAAAAAAGCATTTTTATGAGACTGCAGAGCTCAAGTCAGCAGAATAGTTTGGAATAAGTTATCCAAGAATATTCCACTTACAAATTTCTCCTTGACGTGGTCTGGTAAACTACAATGGAAAGGAGCAGTGGGAAATAAAGCAGGTAGGCTGTCACCTCTGGTGCTGGAAGAGACAGCCAAGCGATGCCACCACAACTGGGAAGGATGGCTCTGAAAATGTTTCTGCAAGACCGCTGCAGAAAGACCTTTATCAGCCACTGACTATAAATTATTTCTTTTGTGCAAAGGAACCTTCTGGCACAACGTGCAAGAGAAAGGACATAAAACGCAGCCTGTCTGCCAGCGAAGCTAAAAAGTGAATGCGAAGGCGGGCGAGGCAGCATATTTTGTTGAAATATGTAGATACGCCACTTAGATCTCAATGTGTAGCACCGTCTGACACCAAAGGGTGAAATGTTCTGATCTCTGCTGACAATATTTACGCTGAGAGAACCTCCAATATTTCATTCAAAGCTCCCAAAATGCCCTTTGTGCTCTCTCGAGAAGCAAGAGGGCTGGGTGAGGACCCTCTGCAAGCCAGGCAAACAGACGACAGAGCCCCTGGACCACCTCACCAGCATCACTTGTTTCCATCTTAGCAGCACTCGCTTGTCTACGCCTAGAAGACATCTGAAGAAAATAAGTAATAAAATCAAATAAAATCCTTCAACAAAGAACCGCGCAGCCTGCACCAGCAGCAGGGTGGGAGGGAGGCCAGTGACTCCCGCACCCCTGGCCGCTGCAGACGGAGACCACACCTGCAGCGGTGGGGGCAAGGAGTTTTTCCCTGCAGACAGATAAAGCAATCAAATCATCCAGAAACAAGTTTAGGGATTTGGCTTTTTCTGTTCTCCTCACCTGTGTTTGATCATTTGTGTAACCTGCAACATTAAATAGAAGAACAGCAACCATGTCTTTTATGAATGGTTTTTTTTCTTGAAGTACCAACTATCACACTCTAATCTAATAAAGCTCTTAAACAAAACCAGTAATATTCCATCAAACAGGCAGGCAGAACTCTAGCACAAGTTAAACAGACACATACGCAAGAAAAAAAAATAGGATCTGTGTAACATAACTCAATTTTCAGTGAGGCAATATTAAAATATAATTAGCTAAATATTTTAAATGTATAATATTTGTATAATATGAAGATTAAGTAATGCTGAAAGAGGGCACAGGATCTAAAGGGCAATGGATCTAAAGATACACTTTTAAATATTTAAGCTAGTTTTTGTCTTGAGGGCACAGGATCTAAAGGGCAATGGATCTAAAGATACACTTTTAAATATTTAAGCCAGTTTTTCTCCTGAATTTTTATCATCCTATTAACATAAGTTTATACAGTTTGTATAACTTCGTGCATTACAATGTTTTTCCAATTGTTTAATCATCTTCTTTCTATTTTTTAAACATCCAGCAATTGCTCACGCCTCTGGGTGTATTTATTTTAATTAAATACGACAAAACCAAATGAAAAGCTTTTGCCTTGTTTGAAAGGGGAGACCACTCGGAATTTTCCTCCGCGCGTCGCAATGGAGATCTGTCAGATATGTCCCCAGAGTAACTTCGCCAAAGACAATAGCTGCGCCAACAGCAATTTGTCTGCGTTGCGAAGGGAAACAGCCTAACAAAAAAAGAATAATTTAGTAGTTGTATTGTGTTTACACAAAGAAGAGCCAATCAGAGCAAATATTTGATGCGTAGGGTAGCACCTTCCACTCTGTGCCAGTAGGAGGGCACACTCCCACACCCCAGGCACAACCAGGGATGGACAAGGTCCAGAACAGACTGACGCTCTAGTCACACCTTTACTTCTCTTTAATCAATTAAAGTCATCTGCTTTTATTCCCCAGAAGATGGATGCTGACATGTTTTGGCAACAGACACGTTCCCCCCATCAAAACCCAAGCGAGATCACGCGCCCAGCAGCCTCACCCACATGCCGGCCGGTCCTCCTTCCATCAGGCTGCAAAGCATCCCATCTCTACAGCTCCTGCCGACATGCCCGTGTACGAGTCTTAATTACACGCTACATCCACCAGCTTGCTGGCTTTTCCCTTCTTGTGAAGGCACACTCAAGCCTGTGGTCACACCAGCTCCTTCACAGGGGGCCAGTCTCTGTGTCCACCTAAAGGCAAGTACGGCCAGGCTCTGCCTTCCCCTTCACCCACTGCTATGTACTCCCACATCAGCACCGTGCAGTTCAAAACTCAGAAGGTAAACAGAGGCTTAAAAGGCTTCCTCCCAGTATCTAGCCAGAAAAATGACTTTTCCATATTTATGCCTTTTCACAGCAACCAATTTCTTCTGTAACAAAAGGCTGCTTTTGAGGTAAACTCCTTACACTACATTAGGGTAACAGACTCCAACAGCACTTTAGGTGCTGTCTGAAGAGGTTTTCTAAAATCCTGCATAAATACGCAGGAACTGCATGCGCAAAGAAGAAAACTGGATCTCTGTGGTCTTCCAGCCACCACTCTAATGCTGTACAAATTCACCGTAGATAAAGGCAGACAACACTCAGAACATGGGCTACTGCTTCAGAACGTTATTTCATAACCATAATTATCAAAAAAGCACAGTCGTATTTCACAAAGATTATTTTCTCTCTAAATAAGCTTACACTGACGAGAAGTTTTTCACCAAACTCACTATTTTATCCAAAATACACGAGCACCTTTGAAATAAAGTGCAAGGAAGTATTTTAGGGAGGCTGTTCTTGTTCACACACGTGGGTCTAGTTCTCGAACACAAGCAAAGTTTAACGACAGAAGCAGCACCTAATTTCATGCCACAGAAACTGCCCTGCGTTTTTAGGAATACCTTGGAAGCACCCTACTTCAGCACAGACAGCAGACTGCTTCGAAATTACTTGTCTGAAAGCGTGAAGATGACTGAGGGCCAAGCAGTACCCTTCTCCTCAACTGCAGTCTATCCAAACAGTGCCACTGGAACTCGCAGAATTTCTCCCCCCTCCCTTTAGACAAATCTGAAGTCATATTTGCTTTTATTTTATTTCTTCTATGCTAACAAAGAGCCTTTCTAGACACTAGGTTTCAGCAAATCTTTATATTAGTTTCACCTAATTTTCAGGCTTCCGCTCACCAATCGCAGAAATCTGAAGAAATAATTTCCCAGAGTGAATTACTTATTAAAAAGCAAACATACCACTGAAAGAGCCCAAACCAGGCCCCATGCGAGGCCAGAGTGATGCTCTCAGCCCCCGTGGTTTCTCCTGGTAGATTCTGTCAGATGACTCGGAACTGCTCGTGAACGCTGACAGTAATTTATTTTTTTTGATGGCCAACCAAGGGGCAATTACAGAGTAGCACCAAGACACAGCTCACATTCAGGGAGGATTTCACCCAGAAACAGGCTACTGATACTCACATTTAAGATCTCCAAGGGCCCTATTATTTCTTTCTTTTTCGATAATATTGAGGATTGCTCTGGCATTTGAAACAAAATCAAGCTTTAACAATCCATCATTTCCCAACATTAGCTTCCTTTTAATTGTGACAATGGAGAAATTCATGTTAAACTATTCCGCTATCTACCTGGTCGATTTTACAGCTGTATTCATACTCTGGGTGAATCAGATTTAGAAAATTATATACATTATATATAAACATGGTATGACAACCTGTCAGGTTATCTTTTATCACGTAATTCCATCTTTTGGAAGACCCAAAGATAGTTTACACAGTCATTTGGAAATTTAGTCATAGAATGGTAGGGTTGGAAGGGACCTCTGGAGATCATTGAGTCCAACCCCCCTGCCAGAGCAGGGTCACCCAGGGCAGCCCACACAGCAACAGATCCGGGGGGGGCTGGAAAGTCTCCAGACAAGGAGACTTCACAACCTCTCTGGACAGCCAGGGCCAGGCTCCATCACCCTCACAGGGAA
Source organism: Chloroceryle amazona (assembly GCA_027560015.1). NCBI lineage: Eukaryota > Metazoa > Chordata > Aves > Coraciiformes > Cerylidae > Chloroceryle > Chloroceryle amazona. The sequence continues at coordinate 228,652 of JANHFX010014572.1, forward strand.
GAAGTTTCTCCTCATGTTGAGGTGGAACTTCCCCTGTTTCACCTTGTGACCATCACCTCTCGTCCTATCCCAGGGCACCAATGACAAGAGCCTGGCCCCTTCTCCTTGACACCCACCCTGCAGATGTTTGTAAACATTCATCAGATCCCCTTCTCAGCCTTCTCTCTTCCAAGCTAAACAGCCCCAGGGCTCTCTGCCTTATCATGGGATAGATGCATAAAAAGTGTCAGAGAAACAACCCTGATCATTCAAGGAGCTTCCAAGGGGGATAGTTCTCTTCTCCCCACCTTTCCTTTTGGAGCAATTTGCCCTAACGTACGAGTCCCACTCAGATATTACACCTTTATTACCTCGTTTCATGGATGCCTGTTATCATCTAACTTGCTTTCATCCATTCCCAGACTTTCACAAAAGGAGCAGGAGGTATAAAACCAGACAAAAGCATTGAAAAATCCCAGAAGGATGTAGGAAATGCAAAGTATTAACCTGACAAGTCGTTCCCAGGTGCACCTGACACCACAGGCTGTGCACATCAGGGCCTGAGAGGACCCTGCCCACAGGTACCAAAGGCTGCCCCACTTAACCCCAGGCAGAAATCTGATCTCCAGAACAATCAGCCCCATCCCCAAAAGCTTCTCAGTTCTCAAAGTTTCCAGTCATGCTAGAACACAAAATGCAAATAATGACCAACAACCCCCTCAGCTCAGTTCTACCCTCCAATAAGTGAGTAGTGGGCAAAGGAGATCTTTGCTTCAGATCATCACCCCAAAACACCCCATCCATACCATCAGGATACCCGAAGCTCCACCACAGCCAGGAACCACCAGCAGGACTCGCTGCAGCTCCACAATCCTGCCTTCTCCACCGGTATTGAAACTCAGCAACTTCCCCCCGAGCCAGTTCGGCTCGCCATACAGACCCGCTCTGCGCTGCAAGAACCAACTGCGTTGGAGCAGCACCGTCCATTTTATGGAACTTTAAATTTCACATAAACACTCTGCTTTCGATGTCCCTTAATCAGTCTTCTGTTCATGACTTTGCACAACCCCACCCAGTATAAAAATGTGTCCAACACAGTAATTTCTTCAGTAACATTCAGCACACCAGATGCTTCCTGTGCAGATCAAGTGATAACCCACCTTCTCCCATAGGAAAGCCAACAGATCATTTTTATGCTTTTTTTTTTTTTCACCAGTTCAGTTAACCCTAATGCCCTCTTTCTCTTCCATTTCCAGTCAGATGGCTTCCTCAGCTGAAAAATTTAATTCCTGATAAGACAGCCTTTCAACCAACAAAAAATGGACTTTTGACTAAGGGCAACCGGCTGCACCAGGGGAGGTTGTTCAATTCTGTTTAGATGTTTTTTCATTGTACTCATAATCACTGCACCATCAGTGGACACAGAAATGAATTAGAGTGCAAAAAACCACTGATGTGTCTCAATTGCACAGGCACTCGCCAGCATGCTCAGCCTGCCATCCCCACTGCACGCGGCGAGGCTGCAGCTGCGCGCAGAGGCTCCCGCGTCAGGCACATCCGTTCCAAAGGTAACTTACCACCCGAGTAACGTGGCTTACAGACAGCTGTAATTTGCAGCATTACAACACTTAACGATGTTAAATAATGCATCATATGTTGCACAGATAGTTTACTGTACTTTTTTCCACGTCGAAGACTTTCATGGATCCTACACAAATTGCACGCAGCTGCATATTACTGGTACTTGACAAGCTATTAAAAATTACATTATCTGATCATCTGAGAAAGAGAATGCAATAGTGGCACTGGATACTGCGCTTCAACACTGCACAAAAAGAAACGTTGTGGTCCCAATCTTAAGTGCTTACCCTGACGAAGAAATCATTTTTAAAATAAAGTTCTACTGCTTTTACAGCATCCGAATGTGCACTGCTGCACATTCTGCACATGGAAATCACACTGAAGAGCTGTATTACAGTGCAAAAACTGCCACTGGAAGTACTGGAATTATCTGTCTTTCCTGCAAGTAAAATCCCCAAATAAATGTTGTATTAGCATACCTGCTTGTGCTTCATTTTCTGATAACAGAGCTTGGTTAAGACTGAAGCAGCAGATAAATCACAGAGCAAGCACTAGAACTCAGGACAGTCAGCTTCCAGCCTGTTTGAACTTGACTGCGTATTGCTAAGCTCCAGCAGAATGTAAACTGCTGCCCTGTAACAGTTTAGATCATGTGTTTAAAAAAATAAATCTTTCAAGCGTAGTTATTTGTATTTTAATATTGCCTGAAGGTCCTAAATCAAGATCATACCCCATGATTCTGGAGTCTCCAACATACAGCTCCTGTCTTGAAGAAGTTATAATCTAATACAGACAAGATGTAACAGAGAAATACAACGAGCAATCAGGGGAAGTCAACAGCTTCAGGTACAGTTAGTTAGTTCTCCAACTACTGAAAAATCCCTCTGGGCAGGAATGAATGAAGATAAATAGTAGTAGTTACCAAAGGAGCCCTTTCAAGGAGCAAATACTTAAGTGGCTCTGAGAAGTAGCTACGGTGCTTTCAAAGATGAACTTTAACCAGTACTATGCAATACAATTTATAATCTTAAACATTATCAATTTGGGGCAAAGGAATAAAAAGCCATCCACATTAGTGCCATTTTCTAGAACAATTGTAAAGGAATCCATTTTTGTAAAAAAAGGAATTTTAACTACTCATTTGCTCTCCATTTTCAACAACAGCTACATTCACCAAGGTTTCTAGTTGCCGTAACTAAAGGCCATTTGCCTCCTTACCAAAGCAATCTAAGAAACCACAAGTTTCTGTGTACAGCTTCCCCACTCCTCTTATTCTTCCTTTGCACATTGAGGTAAACAAATTAAATTTCCGTATTCACTTTGTGATACTCGCTTGCTTCTTACAACCAACGACCATTTTGTAAGCCTCGCTAGGTGTTCTTCCACCCTAGGAGAACACTGGGACAAAAGGTCTTGCATTTTGGATACCACCTTAATAAAACTTCAGTAATAAATACTGAATTTCATATATTCAGTGTAACAAGACATGTGGCACTACAACTTGTAACACACAAAACATGTACCCGGATCCCAATAAACAAACTGAACCATAATTCAAGTCCTTTTCTGAGAGCACATTCATCTTCCCGAAAGCCACACCTCACTGTAACTGATTTGTTCTTCCCATGTAAAACAAATTCTGTTTAAGGTCCAGCAATGGCATTTGCCAGATGTCATGACAGGGGATGGGGGGAACCAAAACCTGTAAATCCAAGGCTGACACTGCAGCATAGAACCTCTGTCCCCAGGATGAACAAGGTCACCACCAAATGAGTGACAACAAAGCCTGAACACTGCAACATCTTGGGTAGAGATTTACCCACAATTTACTAAATAACCATCAAAACCCATGGCTGTGAAGACAGCACACTGATCACAATCTCCGTTCCAGCATTTTTCTTTTACTGAATGTTCATCCTCCAAAAAGTATCGTTTGCAATACACTGAGCCCGAGTTCCTGAACAAAATACAGGTAATATGGAACCCAGACAAATGCTACTGAGTACATCCCTGTCTCGAAAGCCAGCTGGCAAGGTATGCACTGCTTCAAATTAATCCTAGATTATGGAGTCTTCACTCTTTATGAAAGTAAAATAACCTGTTATCTCTCAGCTCTTCAGAAGTTACTAAATACACACTTCCCTGGTCGAGGAAAAAGCAGACCTTCTTCAGGTCCTTAATTCCCACTGAGTGGCCACAAATACGAGTATGCACAGCAGTACAAAAGGATATAAAAACAGCAAGAAAGATAACATACAAAAAACACTACTATCAATACTTGAATAATGAGGCAGCTTTATCTTACTCAGTATATCAATTTATTCACATGGGGCGACAAGAATATATTAAAGCTATTCTGAAGCTGGGCCATTAAATTGCTTAGACAACCTGTTAACCAGTGCTGTTGGCAATTAGGAACGCATTTTCACTGGAGGCTTCTGCAGAGCCATGCTTCACAGATTCAATCTGCAGTATATTAACTTACCAAGAAACATCCCGAGAACTGCTCCTCTGTCATGTAAGCACATTGCTTCCAACTAATTAAACCTGCAGTTCATATTCTTAAGACAACGATGTCCTTCTGCCAGTGTAGCATCTGCACAACCATGAGAAAGGTAACTTAAGCAGCCAGGCTACAGTAAACAACACCACGTTGGCTATAAATGTCCTCTATCCCAAGTCATTTTTAGTCCAAACCTGCTGCAACTGAATCAAGTGCTTTCTTCCAGTCTTCTGCAGCAGGCATGATTTTGTACAGTACTCATGTATGCACATGCACATGCTTGAAAGGCAATTTTACTTGGTTACTCTTCTATTAAGGGAAAACTTGGCAATTCTCTAGCACAAAGCTGTAAAAGCTATCTGGAATGCAGATCCTAATCACCAGAGAAAAACCTGTTGAAAGAAGGGATCCAAACCTCTGCTACTAATAGCTGTTTCACAGAGGAAGAAAAAAAAGAGAAAAGAAAAAGGAAGAAAAAAAAGGAAACAGAAGCATAGAAAGAAAATAACCATCTCCAAAGTTTCAGGTCCTTTTGCATTAAGGGAATTGAGGAAAAAAATGTTTCTTAAGGCCTTTGAGCACATGGGAAGAAAATGGGGTCATTGAATGCATGGACTTGCACAGGTTGTCTCCTGTCTCGTGAGGATGAAGGCGGAGGCAGCCAGGATGGTCATGGGAACTACTGCAACCAAAGAGGAAGCCAGCTCTGCCAAACTCAAGGCACTGCAGCTCAGGGACCCAGGGAAGATCTTTCAGAACGCTCAGGCAGGGTGTGATTACTGCAAGTCTGATAGCAAATACATCAAGCTAGACTGGTACCAGAGGATTACAGAATAGAAAATGCAAATGTCTGTTTAAAAAGAGGGGAAAACTAATTTTGTTATCTAAATGTTGGCTGATTTGATCTCAGAAGTAATGAAATGTTTTACAACATTTCAAAAGAGATAATTAGAGACCTGAAGGAAAGGGGGGGGTAGCCAGGATGAGACACAACTAAGGTTAACCAGCAATAATTCATGCCACATTTTCCCAGTGTGTTTTGCAAATAAAAACCAAGATTTCTCTAAACATAATGGTGTAGGTCCCATTTATCTGGCTTTGAGAAAACTACCATGTTATGTAGGAAATAATTATTTCAGTGGGAGAAAATAAAAACCAGTATAAGAATCCTAAGATAAATAAGGAAAGGGGCTAAAGTCAAAAGTTCAAATACAAACAAGAAAAATGAGACTGTAGTGGTTACTAATAGATTTTCCCCCAAGTGTTTATGCTGAGACATATGTTCTAATTATATGGGAGTATATATAAGCACATATAAAAGTAACTGAAGACAAATGGAAAACACTAAGTTTGCTGCTTGTCAGCGTAGAGGATGACATCTGTCACACACCAAGAACAGGGTAATTTTAAGGACAGGTAACAAATATAGACTCAAATACAGAATACCACATAAAATTGTGTACTTGAGGAGAAACCAAGAATTTCTGGTACAATCAGATAGAATATGATTAAGGAAGAAAATATTTGGTGTATTAGATGGAGACATGACACAGCTCTGAGAGGTCAGGGAGAAGCATTTTTGCTGTTCACATGATACAGGGCTCAGTCCAGCCCTGTGGGCAGCCCTGGTCACTCACATTCACAACATATTCCTTCAAAACAAGACCATGCAGACAAACAATCCCTAAGCACATTTAGGCTACAAACATGGTTTTGTGTTTAATATGAATGTTTTTCCCATTCAGCAACAGCCACAAGTTACAAAAAAGATTTTTTTTTCCGAAGTGGTACTCGATCAGATGACAAGGACACCCGTGATGCAATCGCCTGCGAAAGGAGTGGATCAGATGTGACATGTGCATTCATCCCGGGGAAAAAAATACGGGGAAAAATCTGAAGTGGTATTGGCATTGTTTTTTTTCTTTAAAAGCAAATTCTTCAGCACATAACCGAGCGAAAGAAAAACGGCACTGGTAAACCATGATGGACAACTAGCGAAGGAACCAGAGAGCAGGCAAGTGAATATACCATCCTCTGCATTCTCTTCATAAAACATCACCAAAATCAATGTTCAGACACCAGTTTCATTTTAAATAAAGGTTCATAAAAAGAAGAGACAGAGGAGATTTCTTCTGCTTTATAGAAATAAAAAAAATGGACCTTTGGTGTCACCCAGCACCTTCTGAAAATCTGGAAGTTCATAACCATTTCTAAATTCACTAATGAACTCCCTCTCACAATGTTTTTCGTCAGTTAGGCTCTCGCTCCCGAAGCAGAACGTCATCAAGATTTTTCAGTCTGAGCTTTACTACAGACACTTCAAGAACATGAAGACGAAGGCACAAGTAATGACACGTTTTATTTTGTGGCTAATTTATTTCAGTTTTAATTTAGAAACAAATTTTGAAGTCCAATGGAGAGACTTCTCTTAGCTCAACCTATGGCCAGAGGCGAGCGCTCCAACAGCTGGCTGATTTGCGACAACAACTACAGTCACACTGCCTTACCCAGGCTCCGTAACTGCTCCCAGGTAACGCCGCCAAACAGCTTCCCTTGCAAAGGAGCGCGCGTACGCCAGCAGCTGGGAGCCACCAGGGCAGCCCGGATGGCATGTCTATCGCACGTGCATTCCTGACAATTCAGTGCTTTTGGTTTTTTTCACATCTGATAAGATAATAAAGCTAAGAGCATCCCTCTCGTAAAACAAGAGTTACCTAGCCCCTACAAGCCTCTGTAACTCCTAACAGGAATTAAAATGGATTTAGAAGATTTATAAAGGACTAAAAACTAGTTTGTACAGTTGCACTTAAGCAAGGGAGAGAAGCCAGCCTCATGGACGTGTACCAGCCCCGCCGCAGTGGCCAAAGCCGCAGCCAGCTGCCTTTGGCAAGCCACGAGTGTGCCCCACCAAAAATCCAGGAAAGGGCACCTAAATCAGCAGCAAAATATCAGACCTGGGTACAGTGGGAAGAACAGGCTTCTGACCTCTCCAACTAGCAATCCTATATTCTAAAGAAATGAGAGCTGGGTAGAATTCTCCGATGCTGCATGTCTGTTGCTGTCGGTAATACCACATCATTGCAATTTTATTGGGTTTGGGATTTTGAGGCAAGGGGGGAAAAAATGTACCTTTCTTGCAGCAAATTACAGAAATGAAATGATTACTATGTAGGTATCACTTTATTAATTCTAAATTATGTCAGTAGACAAACATAACACATACAGATAGAAATTATTTTCACTTCTCTTTTCCTAATTTTAAGAAGTGCAAGTTCTCCTCCTCTTCAGAAATAACCCTACTTGCAGCTCCACTGATGAAACGGAAAAGCAAACCCTTTAAACTGAGCTATTAAGCCTTTTGTATCCCAATCTGAGATGAGCAAAACATGCATATAATTAATCCTGTCCAAAACTATGCATTTCCAGTACAAAGTAAAGTCCTTACACTGCACATAAACATAAAATAATAATCCATAGTTACTGAACGATATATTCCCCCAAACATTTTTTAATTCAGCAGCCATCACAAGCTGAGCCAGCCCTTTGAAGAACAGGAAAGGTGGGAGTCAGGAGGCAGAAAATGAAGAACCACCACCCCACAGGCTAGGTTACTGCACACCACTCAAGGTAAGGTTGCTTTGCACACAGACTCGCACGCATTTGGTCCCCAAAGCCTTCTATAAGCTTCAGACACCATGATGAAACACTTTTCATTTTGTTAACAACCTACTGCTTTCCTGGAGTTTTTCTTACAACAAAAGCAAATACACGCTGCCAGAAATAATAAGTAAGCATGGTCCTGCAGGAGCTGGCAAATTCCATCACAAATCTCAGATGGAGTGCTGTGGAAGGGTAATGAACACCCCAGCATTTGCAGTCCCTTTTCCACACGCCAGGATAGGACTAACAACGCACGTAACGTCCTTGCTGTGCAGCATGAACAGCACATGCATCCAAAGGAACCGCTATGTAGCCAGTGCAGTCATTATCAAAGGCAAAATTTCAACCCTGATCGGAATCAAGAGAGATAAGTCAAGACATCAGAAATCTAAAATACAGCATGAAATAGACAGCTGTCGCCAGAAGATCAGAATAGGTTTTGGACAAGAGGCTCAAACCCATTTTCCCTCCCTCACATCAAGAAAATAGGCAACCTTGGCAATCTAGATTCTTGATCTCGAGCATATCATCTTCGTTTCTCCTCCTCTCTGCAGCCCCTGAACATTTTTAGTTTCAACATGATGAAGGTGGCAGAAACAAAGAATAGTTTCAACAAGCTGGATCTTCATTATCTTGTCATAATGCACAAGACTCACATGTTCTGAAAAGCTTCTATTCTTTCCTTTAAATATTTTTATTCAAATAACCTCAAACGCTGTAAAACCTGATGTTAAGACTACAATACCCAGAGGGGAGCCCTTATGTTCTCTTTTCCACCCTTAAGAAGAAAATATGTATTTCTATACCTGCGTGGCACAGAAGTACAGCACACTGTGCCCTTCCGTAACGCTGCGGCGTTAACCGACTGGCTGCCGGCATAAACCAGCCCAAAGCACCTGGTGGCCACACCAGATCCAAAAGCCCAGCTAAGATCCCCGCTCTTCTAGTGCCCTACAGCAAGTAAACTGCAACAACAGTAGTGCTATCAAAAACCCCTCTCTACCAGTTTTTAACAGCTGTCAGTTAAGGATTTTCCCGTGTAACTTGTTATTTAATAGGCACTAACCATCTCCCTTTAGTTCTCTCGGAACCACTGACCACTCTGCAGTGAGTTTGAAAGTGCTCCTGACAGCAGACTCAAAGCCCCTGAGAAACCCTCTGGCAGTACCAGATTCATGAAATTACAAGAAATCACAAATAATGTGTTTCCTCACCCCCTTTTCCCTATTCCTCTCAACTGCACAGAGCTTATCGCTCACTGTGACTGGTCAAGCAGAGAGTCTACCTAGGAGTTTAGAAATGTTCAGAGGTTTCAGGGAGGGACCTTCTTGTAACCTTCCTGGAAAGCCACGGCTGCCGTGCCAGCTGGCTCGCCTACACCCACATATTCACAGGCTCCTTCAAACAACTTTCCAAGAGCTAATATTGACTCTTCCCCACATTTTCATTAAGTCTATTCTTTATTACAGTTTCTATCAATATACTCTGTACATTTACTGTCTGCAGCTCCTTGCAACACTCAGCAAGCTCGGAGAGGAAAAAAAAAAATTAAAGGGGGGAGAGATCCTGGCATCACATTTGTAATCTTCTATTCTTCAGCATCAAGGCTGACTTAAGTAATAGGTTACACACCAGAGTCAGCAGCTCATCAAGTTCACATTCAAATGCTTTTAGAAATCTTGATTTAATACCATCTGGTCCTGATGATTTGTTACAGTTCCTTTCACCAATTAATTATGAATCCTATTCCACTGACACTTCAATATCAGACAGTTCCTCGGAAAAGTCTTCCGGAAGAAAAGGGCTCCAGTATGTACGACTCGCCCTGCAATCCTCGCACACGCAAAGACCTAGTTTAGTTTCTACATTTGCATTCCAATCTTTCTCAAATGCTCCTTTCCCAAATAGATTGGCTTCAGGGTGTAAAAGGTTTCATTAGCAGCTTTTCCTTACAGTTGTTAATAAGCTGATCTTCAACCTTGGAAGCAGACTTTCCTACTTCATTCTTATATTCAGCTTCCTAGCATTCCTAGCTTCCTTAGTTTATGATGACTTCCTCTTTCTGAGGGTGTTTTTACTTTTAGTAGTCACCTGTGGTTTGACAATAATGGCTTTTCCCTCAAAAAAAAAAATCAATCTTTTTTTATTAGTAACAAAAGTCTTTACACGCTGTCTTTAAACATCCTGCGTCCACTTTAAACTCTTAGCTGTTCCTTTTAAAGAGGAAAAAAAAAGAGAAGGAATTTTGATCTTCATACTTTTCATGTCACTCATTATAGAATTTATATATGATGGGGGGATAGGTGCAAGACAGACACTGCCAGTGGCTTTGCTCCACTCCCACCTCAAACCGATGGCACCAAGCCATGTTTCTCTTCTCAGGGACTCTCCACTGAGCTGCTCTACAACACAGTCACGACATCTCACGCACAATCCCTGCACAGAACTTGTCTTGACATGAAGGCAGCCCTCATAAGGGTAAAAGAGAGGCCGAGATTTTTGTTCTTACAAGCTTTGTAATCTTTTAGCTGCATATAGTGGCTGCTATTGATGCAACAAATAATTGTATTAATTCAACTGAAAACGATGCCTATCAGATATGTCCAGAAGCCCCACAAACAAAAATTAAAAAAAAAACACAAAAAAACCACAACAAAACAAACAACACC